>APFE030227927.1:248673-283855 GCA_000404065.3 Pinus taeda
TTATTTTATCACTTTTGGGTTATTATATCATTTGCACATATTTGGTTGGAGATTTTGCTGGGGTTTGAGGAATATTCTGGGTTAGGGATATTACAATGGTATCAGAGCATTGATCTGGCTCAGCCTGTGGAGCTAGCAATCTATGACATCGGGGGAAAAACCCTACATTTGTTACAGAGGTAGGAGATACAGAGACACTGAACGTAGGTTGGAGAATACCTACGGAGAGGGAGACTGTGTTCCTATGGCAGACGCAGAATAGGAGAAACCTGTGGTAGACGCAAAACAGAGAGAGCCAGTAGTGGACGCCGAGCAGATAGCAGATGAGGACGGGAAGAGATTTGCGGACATGCTCCTCAAATCTGTGCAGGAATCTATCGAGGCAGATTGAGGTGATAGGGCAGAGAGTCACGGCAGTAGAGGCCAGACAGCGGGAGAGCCCACGAGTTTTTCAGATCGGTGAGGGATCAGGTGCATCCCATCACTTTCCAAAGCAGCATGATATTGCGCAGCAAGGGGCCTCACATGCCCCTACACGCTCTACCATGCCCACCTTCTTAGGAGCAGACACGGGGGCCGCAGTGCAGCAGGAGGCAGAGCCCAGGCATATGGGCGATTATTTTACAAAGTACCAGGCCTATGGGTAGGAGTTCAGGGAAGCCCTCTCATTCAGAGATTTTGTTCAGCTCCAGTAGGATAACATACCCCGCGATCATCACAGAGGGTACTGGCATTACCATGATGGCGACACCCACCGTGCAGCCAGTAGATTCCACTTGCCTACGTTTGATGGCTCATCAAAAAGCTCGACAAAGTCTTGGGTGGAGAAGTTGGACATTTATTTCTAGCTTAACCAGATGTCGGAGGCAGAGGCCATCAAGGTGGCAACGTTGCATTTGGATGGCGAGGCCGAGGATTGGTGGTTTCATGGGATGGTTACATTAGGGCACTCCACAGTGACGTCATATGCCGAGTTTACCAGGACACTGATGGAGTGATTTGATCAGAGGGATCCAGAGCAGCATTTCGTTAAGCTGACGAGGCTCAAATAGACAGGGAGCCCAGAGACCTACATTGCAGATTTCTTTAGGGTCTTTGTGATGGTGCCAGACCTCTCCACGGCACGTAGGGTCTATATGTATGTTGAGGGGTTAGTAGAGCCACTTCGGGGTCTAGTCTGATCCACTAGACCAGTTACACTCCACGACGCTATCAGCAGGACTCGGGACTTATAGGATGTCTTACCCAGGACCCGGACACCTTACCCCAGAGACAGACTTTCCAGTATAAGGGGAAGGATGTGAGGGTTCCACCTCCAAAGGGGAATCCACTATGAGTACAGCTTAACGATGATGCCAGGAGGGAGTTGAAGAAGAAGTGGTTGTGCTTCACTTATCAGGAGTCATGGGCACCAGGACATAGATGTGCTACTGGTAAAGCACATTTTATTGAGGTCTTCTTCGAGAGCAGTGGAGAAGAGGATGACGAGGAGGATGCGGAGGCAGGAGATAGCCATGCCATACAGGGACCTTTGCCACCTCCACCACCACCAGCAGGTGGTACATCTTTTGCACCCACCGGAGGGGCCCTTGCAGCATTGCGGGGAGTTCCCAAGTATCTGACGCTACGTGTACGAGGGACAGTACGTGGCCAGCACGTATCAGTTTTGGTTGACAGTGGGGCAACCCACAACTTCATCGATGCCCAGATGGTTGAGCGGAGAGGTATACAAACAAAGAACTTTAATGGGTTTTCAGTCTTGGTCCTAGGAGATCAGACCATGACGCGTGCTCTCTATGTTCCAGAGATTTCAGTGACGATGGGCACATACACATTAACTGACCACTTTTTCGTGGTTGATATTCCGGACACCAACATGATACTGGGTGTTCAGTGGCTTATCACTCTAGGGAAGGCCACGACAAATTGGAAGACCCTGGATATGGAGTGGGATGATGAGAAGACAAGGAGGCATGAGAAGATATGGGGACAGCACACATATCCGCCTCAGACTGTCTCGGCTCAATCGATGGAGGCAGTCTTCCGAAAGGGAGACATAGAGTGGACAGTGGAGCTGCATGCATCAGAGGCAGGAACTACAGGGCAGACAGTACACCCAGAGATACAGTCTATCCTTGATCGTTATGCCATAGTGTTTGGGGAGATTCTACCAGGTCAGCCACCAGATCGGGGGTTTGAGCACACCATCGAGCTTGAGCAGGGCATACAGGCCATGATTACCACCCCTATAGGCACCCCAAGGCCTATCAGTATGAGATTGAGCGGGCTATCCAGGAGTTGCTTGCATTGCCAGATTTCACGCAGCCATTTGTTTTGGAGTGTGATGCGTCGGGAGAGGGGATTGGCGCAGTATTGATGCAGGGAGGTCACCCTATAGCATTTGAGAGCCGGAAGCTCCTTCCGCACGAGGTTGTATTCCATATACGACAAGGAGATGCTGGCCATCATGCATGCATTGGCTAAGTACTAGCAGTATTTAGCAGGCAACAGGTTTAGGGTGAGGACTAATCACAACAGCCTCAAGTTCTTTTTGGAGCAGAAGCAACTATAGGAGAGGCAGCAGAAGTGGATCAGTAAGATCCAAGCATATGACTTTGACATTGAGTATGTCAAAGGTAAGAACAACGTGGTAGCAGATGCCCTTTCACATAGACCAGCCACGTTGTCTCTTATGAGCTTGGATATAGATTGGAGGGCTCGACTCTTGGTAGAGTACTCCAAGGACATATTTGCATGTGAGGTTCTAGATGAGCAGGTGGCAGATGATAGATACAGGGTGGTCGATGAGATCATCTACTACAAGGACTGGATCTTCTTGACTGAGGGGTCTCAGCTTAAGAAGAAGATACTCCAGGCATCACATGATTCCCCATTGGCAGGAGATCAGGGTTTTACCAAAACCTACAGAGCCATTAGGGAGAGGTTCTCATGGAAGGGCCTCAAGGAGGACGTACTCCAACACATCCGGGAGTGCGATGTTTGCCAGAGGAACAAAGGAGAGATGAGCCATCCCAGAGGATTATTGCAGCCTCTTCCCATTCCGGAGGGGAAATGGGAGAGTATTTCGATGGATTTCATCACAGGGTTGCCCATGGTACAGGGAAAGGATTGTATCTTTGTCGTCATTGATCGATTGATGAAGTACGCACATTTCTTTGCCATATCCACACACTATACAACAGCATAGGTGGACAAGGTGTTCTTCAGGGAGATCTTCAGGCTACATGGTCTTCCTAAGACCATCGTCAGTGACAGGGACAACCATTTCATGGGCGGGTTTTGGCAGGAGATTTTCCGATTGGTGGGGACGAAGTTGACACCGAGTACTAGCTATCACCCACAAACGGATGGACAGACGGAGATAGAGAGGAACCCCTCATTTGGGATCATTATGGTTATGAGCATTTGTGATAGTCATTTTGACTTAGAGCACGCTGGATGTTTAGCTACTCTGCAACAATGTTTAATGCATTGAGTGTCTCCATTCGGAGATCTCACCCTTAGCCCCGGGGGACTTCGAGTGCCAGATCGGGCAAGGTATTTCCATTGGCATTCCAGCAGTAGATTCATCAGCATTTTAGCAGCAGTTTCATCAGCATTTCAGTAGCAATTTCATTAGCATCTTTGAGGAACTGCGCAGAACCCCAAGGGGGTGATTTTCGGGGGTCGTCCATTTCAAAAAAGTTTTCTGGGTTTTTCTGGGTTTCTTGAGTAGAGCCTGTTTCCAGAGTTTCAGCCTTTTCTGAGGAGGGGAGCAGCCCAAATCCTCATTCGATTTCCAACAACAACAACAGCAAGGCAGTTTTCCAGTAGCTGGGATGCAGATCAGCGTGAGGCCATTCCAAGAAATATTTCTGGATTTTTCTAAGTTTCTTGAGTAGAGCTTGAATCCAGAGTTTCAACTTTTTCTGAGGGGAGCAACCCCAAATCATCATTTGTTTTCTAGCAGCAGCAGCATCCACACAAAGAGGTCATTCTTGTCATTATGAGAGTATTTCTTCACTTGCCTTGTGCAAGTCGAGGTGCCATCTGTCTAATCACCTCTTGTACTCATTTATTGCTCAGTATAATAAAATGGCTTAGCATTTCTCGTTAAATTACTTGTGTATCTGCTTATATTTCCAATTTATATTATTATATGTTGTTCCACTGTTATTTTATCACTTCTGGGTTATTATATCATTTGCACATATTTGGTTGGAGATTTTGCTGGGGTTTGAGGAATATTTTGGGTTAGGGATATTACAGTTTCCTCATCCTGAATGAGAACGAAATCTCTCTCTTGACCTTCCGAAGGCCCTTCATCATGCACTGGTTGTTTACCTTTGTCCTGTACTTGCTTTATTGTTGAAGGAAACTAGACCCCTTCCACCCCGGGTGGAGATAGTACTCATTTGGCTGCTGCAAATAATCTCCTTATCCCCTTTTGATAAGTGATGAATAATGGTACACTGGTGGTTTGAGTCTCATGCACTTCCTGCTAATGTGAAGGCCCTCCTACCTCATGAAAAACTAATGGGGTCACTTGAGGACTTGTGAAAACCTCATGTGAAATGAAATCATCCCATGAAACATTCAGCAAGCTCAGCTGATGCAAAACCACAATCTTGATCCATGCAAAGTGATAAATGATGTTGCACTGTTGATGAGGAGGTTTCCTTTGCACTAATGTGGTCATTTTCTCAATATTCCGGCACATGAAATAGGGGAGGTTCATCATCCTCACCCTAGTGAAATGTATCAATAATCTAATATGGTAGGTGTACAAGCAAGAAAATCTCCCTTCACAGCTGAAGTATTTGATAATTAGCTTCATGAGTGGAGCATATCTGTCATGTAGGTATCTGAAAGGGAACACTCTAATGATCTGCTTCTAATAGCTAGCTTTGATATAAGGCTCATAATGTTCTTTTTCCACCATTTGTCCATTGTTCCACTGTTCACCCACATTCGAAATACTTGTTGCTTCAGCTATACTTTTAGGTGTCGAAGTAAATGTAACACCTGCCAAACTGACCTGGCCATTGTGAAGATGGAGGACAAATAATCTAGCAAGCTTGTGGTGGTATTTGACTCTTTCCATCATCTCACAAAACCGATAGCAAGACTGATGTTTGAAACATGCTACAGCAAGAGGAAAAGCCAATAGCTTTGTAAGTGTAGTGGGCTCCTCCCGGATGTGTTTTCCTCCCTTGTGAGGTTTTCTTGGTGCATGAATTTCTTGGGAGGAATCACTCACTTTCCTCATCCCTTTCATAAGGTGAATTTGTTTCCATGTTTGCCACTGTATGGTGTTTCAATCATGAGTATGAAGAGATTTTAAATGAATAATAGTTGTTTGATGTTAAATGAATGGGATTGATGATGGGGATAGTGAATGAGGGATTGTGATGCTGGTTGTAGGGTTTTTTGGGAGTGGCAGGGTTTTGGTAATGCCAATTAGGGTTTGGGAATAGTGGGAATTTGTTAGGTATTAGGGTTTTGGGAAGAGCGGAGTAGGATGAGTGGAAATGAGAGGGGAAATGGGAAATGAAATTAGTAAAATGTAGTGAAGGGGATGTGAAAATGAGGTAGGGAAATAAACAGCAACAAGGATAAAATTGTAAACCCTAGAGAGTTTTTTCAATTTGACTGTGCAGCAAACTTGGGTTTTATTTTTCACCTATTGAAACACCATGAAAGCCGATGAAATCTCTTGCAAAGGCACTTAGGAAGTTTCCACTTACTTGAGGAATGGAGATTTCAAGTTTCAGAGCTAAATGAGGTCAACTGGATGAAATTAGGGATTGGAGGGTAGGTGCGCCGCGCCTAGACACAGGTGCGCCACGCCCCACTGGTGCGTCACGCCCGTTAAAACTTTAATGTGTTTTCTGAGCTTCTGTGTGCCGCGCCGACCAGGTGCATCGCGCCAGGAGCTTTGCACAGTTTTGCTGCAGTTTTCTCTTCTTTACCTTAAAAACACAACTTTGATTGTTCACTTTCTTTATGGCACACAAATGAACTCTTCAACCCAACAAACACTTTATATACAAGGGACTTGAATTTTTCATTTACAAAAAACCCACTTTTCTAATGTTTGCCTTTCACTTTATCTTTAAAAACTCTATTTTGGCAGTTTGACTTGCTTTTTTACTTTGATGGACTAATGCTTTGAATTTTTGCCTCTTTTGCAGGAGCTGAAGTGCAGGAGCTTGGCAAGGTGACCAGGGCTGCATTTCTGAAATTATTACATATAGGAAGAATAAAATTACATGAAAATTATATACATAGAAGAAAAACTTTGAATTACTGAGAATGTCATTATTGAAATTTTTTATGCTGAGACCTTATTTGACCTCCTCATGTGTCTGCTGACCATTATTGAGCTTTTACAAGACTTTAATGACAAACCCTAGACCTAATGAGACCTAAAAACGGATTTTACAAATGTAAAGATAGAAAATGATTGTAAATGACATGAATTTGTGAAAATAGGCTAGCAGGTAAAGGCCGTGAGGTAAAATTGATAATATGCCACTGCAATCAGATGATCCATGACCTAATGGAATGCAGCTGATCGGATGAGACACTTAAAATGCTATGCAACAAGAGAATTTGATCACTGATGGAGGGATGAAGATATCGACACTAACACAATCATCGAACTGTTGTCAGAAGCCATCGCTCTAGGCATCAAAGAATTAGTTGTCAACCTAGATTCACAGCTTGTCATCCTTAAACTCAATGGGAAATATTCCGTCAGGAACCCTCAAATATTGAGAATGTATCTCTGTATGTGTCTATTGGAAAGACATTTTGATTATATTACATATCATCATATTCCTATAAGCATGAATACATTGACAGATGCATTAGCTAATTACGTGTTGTTTGACATTTACGAAACATGTAAAATATAATACAAACCATTTGTACCATAATAGACAGGAAAATACAATATATATAAATATGGTGAGAATGTTTGATACATCAGAACCCCAAAAATAATATGTGTGTCTAAAAGAATATCAGCGGTGCGCGAACCTCATACATCTGTGGTATGCAGGCCTCAAAAAATATGTAAGTGCTGGACTTAGGAACTAATCAGCATGGTGGTCATGGTAGCACGAGACAAATCATGCAACACGACTTAGCATTCGGTGGATCTGACTTGAGACTCCCACCGTGTGTCTCTGGTACCGACGTGGCATGTTTGTTATCCGAGCATACTCCGGGACACCATGAGTTAACCCCTCAAGGTTCCTTGTAATCTCCTCCTCGTTGTTGCTCCCTTCCTAATAAGGGGCGACAACATCAATAGGGCAGGGGACGCACATGGCTATCGGGGACATCCCAACTAGCCGCTCTGGTCCAACATCTGCATAAACAAGAGAAATGTTATAAGTACATATATACCAAAAAAAAAAAAAAAAAAAAAAAATCTCAAAATTAAAAATTTGATTTTTTACCTTCGTCATCGAAGTCCTTTCCATCTAGTAAGGGCATATCTGGATCACCACGGAAATCAGTGTCGTTGTATGGCCAGTCCTCCATGATGATACTCTGTCATCATAGCCATGAAAAGATTGCAGGTCGATATGACATATGATGACCCTCAATGATTCTAGGCATCAAACGAATCCAACGGACCATCCACAGATCGTGTGGCATAGGAGGATCTACCTCAGTTAGCTGATACTAGAACAGTGGTACTCGTTCTAGGAAGAAGGTCACAAGTACAGATCTGAAGCCAATTTGCTTCAAATTCCCTGCCTTAGCCTTGGACAACTCGCGCTTGATGTTCATCTTCATGGCCTCTGCCTAGTTGAAGATCGTAGGAGCTATGCAATCAATATCATGGAAATGGAGCTCAGGGCTTCGGCTGTTACCTGAAACTAATGGCTCGTTGATTGACCTCTTGGATCTCCCGTAATTTGCTCCAGAACAATTAGGGCAAAAGTGGGTAAAAAGTCTTCACAGCAAAGGTAAAATGGTAAATGGTAAAAATATATTTAATTTTCCCCTTTTTATTCATTTTTTCATGAAAATACCAGGTTTTGTAAATATATTGACCTATTTTTGCCTCAAGGACTCGATAATACACTTTATCTTACTTATACGACGGCAGGTGATGGATGTTCGATGATGATGATCAGTCACGTTTCAGCGCTTTTCTCGACTTGTTAAACTCATATGAAAAGATTGCCAAGTATTTTCCCCTTTTGGTTGGGGGGTCCACTTTCAACTCTTTTCTAACCCTTTAAAAATGAAAAGACAGTTGAGCCTTTGTTGTTTTGAACTCATTAATGGATGTGAAACGTTGTGCGCCTAGTATAAGTTTACCCCTTTTCAAGTTGGGAGGCACTATTTATGAAAAAGGTACTCCTTCACTGAAATGGTCAAGCAGTTCTCTCAAGTATTGTTTTCTACCTTTTCGGGCTCGAAAAACACAAATGTATGAAAATGGACCATGTGGAGTTTTCTTTTATGTGTATTTTTCAAACTCTTTAAACATGAAAAAGATACAAAGTTACGCCTTTGTCAAACTCGTTAAACTATTAAACAACATTGGATTTGTCACCATGACGAACATGAGCTTCTCCTTCCTAGGGCTTGTTAAACTTACTAGGTCGGATTCGTCTGAAGGATGAACTTACAGTGCAAGCATATGTTATCCCCTTCAAGCTTGCGATTTAAAAATAATTGGGGTACCTGCCGGAAATGGTGGGGGAAAATTTGGAAATCCATCAGTCATGTCGGTAGCTCACTCTTAAACATGACACTTTTTGCTTCGTGTCGGGTTGGGACATCCTCCTTTGCATCGTTGACCTTCCTAGGTTTGGGCTGTTCATTTTTTACTTCCATTTGATCTCTACCACGTCATCATGACCACCGATCCCATGGATCCAAAAGCTACCAAACTTCCAGTTGTGTCGCTAATATGTTCAAGATTTGTCCTTCTACAATTACACTTACCTTTGTTTCTCTGTACAATCTGAAATCATTTTGCATCCTCTCGTCTTGTGTCGATGATGTGGGATTCATTATGGCCCTCCTTCGACACAGTCAACTTCAACTCATTATCCAGGAAGTTGACCGAGAGACTCCCTTCCAGTACCTTAGAGCTTGCATGCCCTAATGGCAAGTTCTACACATTCGACGACAAGTTTACATCATTGGCTTTCGATCGAGTGATTTCACGGGTGTTCGACTTCAGTTCCTGTATTCACATTGTGGATTGTGCTAATAGTACCTTGAGGACCATTGTCATTATTGGTGGTTTCTCTCGCGCTTGTTAACAGTTTACGTCATTGACTAGTAATCAAGTGAATTTCTAGCATGTTCGACATCAACACATCTATTCGCATGCTAGGATCTGTACTTTGATCGGGTTGTGTTGGAGCACAAGACCCTAGACTCAGATCTCAAAAGTCCAGGTTGCAAAGTGGTGTGACATGGTTGTGATGATATGCATGTCTCTTTCTGATTACTGGCTGCGACCAGACCATGAGTTATCATATGTGATCCTTCTCATTATTGGATGGTTGCGACCATACCTTGCTTTCATTATGATCCTCTTTAACGAAAAGTTATGCCCATACCTGGATCCATTTACATGATCGTTCTCTGGATGGTTGCATCCATGCCACGATTCATGTATCATTTGACAGAGATCTCAGTTTCTGTATATGTATTTGTACTTGCTTGCAGGTTTTTCGACGGTAGAGCAGTTCCCCGCACGGATTTATAAGGCATTTCATCCCTCACTCTAGTTCGATATTCACGCTTTAGGGGGCATCTGTTACACAACATTTTGTCACTGTCCCTATACTCCCCGTTCCTTGCTCCTGGAGGACCTCTACAGTGAACCCTGCGTGCTTTGCCTTCATGAAGAAACTCCCATTGTGTCCCTCATCATGAGCAGATCATTTCCCTTTTGCACCATTTCCCATAAAACTTCTGTTTTTCCCAGTTTACAAGACTGGCGCTAATGGCCTTTGTCTTCCCCGTGCCGATGTGTAGAGATTAGCACTACTCCTCAAGCCGATCGAAACAACTGAGTTGTGTTTCAGTAACGTCGGTCTTGTTATGGAAGTTTTTTAAATTAGAACTGAAGCTTCCAACTCTAAAAGTTATGTAACATAAGTCTAGTAAATGGTTTGGCCAGATGGGGTCGAGGATGATAGTTTGGGCTCCTTTCCCCTATAATGATGGAACTACCTCAAGGGATAAGTCCTTCTCCCATGAGAAGAGGATCCATCTCCCATCCATATTTCCTATTTAAACCTCCCTTCTTCCAAAGCACAAGCTAGTGTGAATGTTATAGTTGCAAATTTTTGGTTGAGTGTTGATGCTATTTTGGTTTGGAGTAGACAAGTAAGCTATCACTAGTTGTAGCTATCTAATTGTGTGAGGGAGAAGTGTGTTTTGGTTTGGAGTGAAGCCTAAAGGGAAATATTTAAAACTATTGTTGTTTGAAGCCATCATGGAATGCTAGTAGAAGTGTGTGGCAACCTGGTCTTGTTAGAGGAAGACTGCAACGTCAAGAAGAATGGTTGTAATCTCTCTTTGATATTAATATATGCAATTATCGATTGATTTCCTACATGTTTTGTAATATTACATATTCATGGCTTAATGTTTCTTAACTTGTTAAGTAGATTGAATTACAATTTGTCTATTATTATGTTTTTTGTCTATTGTTGTTTACTTGTTTCAGAAGCTTGAAGAAGGAAGCACGAGATAGCTGGAGCGAGCAAGCGAGGACATCATCAAACAGGATAAGTGACCAAGAGGTAGGCCCTCTTGATTGATTCTAACCTAAGGAAATATTCCATAGAATGTATCTGTTGTGGCTAGACCCATTATCGGGTTAGAGGAATTCGTTCGTGTCCGCACTTATAATTTTACTTCACCATGGCCTCAACCATAGGGGTACCTCTACACTATCAGGTTAAGCACTCCATCGATCTGACCCCGGGCGCGTCATTGCCCAATGGACCGATCTATCAACGCTCTATTATTAAGAATGATGAGATCAAGAAGCAGATTCATGAACTGCTACCGAAAGCGCACATCAGGCCATGCTCATCACCCTATGGGAGTCCGATTGTATTGGTGCAAAAGAAGGATGGGACTTAGAGGCTCTGTATTGACTATCAGGTGCTGAACAAGATCACTATTCGTAATAGGTACCCAATCCCGCTAATTCATGACCTTCTGGACCAGCTCAAGGGGGGAAAATATTTAAGTAAGATTGACTTGAAGTCAAGTTATCACCAGGTGCCTATCAAACCCTCCAATGTGTGGAAGACTTACTTCAAATCCAAGGAAGGCCTTTTTGAATGGTTCGTCATGCTGTTTGGATTGACGAACGCCCCTGCAACCTTCATGAGACTGATGGACTACATCTTGTGGACCTTCACCAATGCATTCATGGTGGTGTATTTACATGACATCTTGATCTTCAGCTAGAGTTGGGAAGAGAACCCCCACCATATTCGACATGTCCTTCAAACCCTTCGACAACACAAGTTATGTGCTAACATGGAGAAATGCACCTTTGGCCTGACCCAAGTTCAATATCTATAGTACATCATTGATGAGTAGGGTGTACATATGGACACATCCAAGATACAAGTCATTCGGGATTGGCCAGCCCCCACCACTCTAACAGAGCTCTGTATCTTTTTGGGTCTTGCCAATTTCTACTGTAGGTTCATGTTGAGGTTCTCTCATATCACTTGTCCTTTAAGTCAAGTCACCAAGGGTGGAGAGAAAGAAAAGTTCTTTTGGTTGGAAAACTAACAACGAGTATCCTCCAAGTTGAAGAATCACCTATGTCTAGCACCAGTTCTCACATTACCAAACCTGCAACAACCATTGGAGATTGAGGCATATGCCTCCGACTATGCTATTGGTGCAGCTCTTAGCCAACATGGGCATCGAATAGCTTACCACAGTGAGACACTTTCAAACACAGTTTGAAAGTACCAGACTTACGACAAATAAATGTATTCCATTGTAAAGACCTGTCATCAATGGAAGCATTACATTTTGGGGAAGGAAACGGTCATCCACATAGACCATCGGCCTCTGCAGTTCATACAGACACAAGGAAGTTGCAGAACGATTGCCATCAAAAATTGTCCACCTATCTGCAACAGTTCCATTTGAACATTAAGTATAAGAAGGGCAGCACAAATAATGTTGTTGATTGCCTCAGCCAACCACCGGTCATGGCGCTCATCACTGTGCTCGACTCCTATGGGCACAAGACATCGAGGTGGCCACGTCTTTACAAGAGCGATCCAGAATTCGGCAGCATATACTAGACACTCCTGGAAGGGAAAAAAAGTTCCAAATTTTCACCTTCAGGATGCACTGTTATGCCACTTGGGACACATATGTGTTCCTTCAAGTGAGCATGACAAGATAATTTGGGATGCATACTACAGTTGGGTCTTTGGACATTTCGGAGTAGAGAAAACAATGGCGTATTGCAAAAGTATTTTTATTGGCTGAAACATCGTCAGGTTGTTGGGAAGTACATTAGATCCTGCATCGTCTGGGCCATTTCCAAACCAACCATCAAGAAGCAAGGCCTGTATACTCATCTACCTACTCCTAGTTAGCCTTGGGAATATGTCTCCATGGATTATATGTTGGGCCTTCCTTCTACCGAGCACGGTAATGATTGTGTTTTCGTGGTCGTCAACAGATTCTCTAAGATGGCCATCATGGCGGCCTGCAAGAAGAGTATCACAGCAGAGACCACTGCGAAGCTCTTCTTTGAGAGAGTGCGGGTACACTTTGGGATCCCAAAGTCCATTATCTCAAATCAGGACAACAAATTCTTGAGTGCATTTTGGTCAAGCCTCTGGTCAATGCTGGATACAAAACTCACTAAGTCCACAACTTTCCATCCCCAAACTAATGGCCAAACAGAGGTTGTCAACAAGATGATCGTACACATTCTGCGCATGTACAGCTCGAAGCATCCACGCACATGGGATGAAAGTCTCCCCTATGTCCAACACAACTATAACAGAGCTCTCCACATCTCAATAGGCCACAACCCCTTTCAGGTAGGGCTGGGATTTTAGCGATTATGTCTCATTGATGTGGCCATACCATCTGCAGCCACTCAGGTAGATTCATCTCACGTGCAGTCCGAAGCTGGAAAGGCTAACAGCTTCATTGAGCGCATTCAACACATCCGCCAATAGGTCCATGATATACTGGACAGATCCAATGCTAAGTACAAGCAGCATCATGATCAGCATCGAGTGTCGCACAAGTTCTAGGTGGGCGACAAATTTTGGCTTCATTTGTAGAAAAAACACTTTGATGGACCCCACTGCAAGCTTCACCCACTCTGATATGAGCCATACACCATCATCAAGGTCATCGGTGACAATGCCTTCGAGCTCAGCATCCCATATTCCTTGGTCTACACCTAGTGTTCAATGTAGATTGCCTTCGACCATACTTCCCACCATTGTTGGACACTCTGACATTGTAGAATAGCTCACACTAACAGAGCTCAACCCGAACTACTTCGAACAGACCACAACTGATTAAATCATGGACACATAGATCAAGGACACTCAGTAATAGAGGATACAACTATATCGATTTGTCAAAGCAGACCAACTCTGTCACCAAGGCAAGTGGTTCACCAGGGACTAGGTTCAACAAAAATTTCCTCACCTCATGGAGGTTTTGCACGCAATGGGGACCATTGCTTCCTAAGGGAGGAGGAATGATCTAGGTGGATATTGGTGGCCACCTGCCTATTCCATCTAGACCCCCCAGTCAGTTTCATATGTTTCCTTAATTGTAGCACAATTTACTATGTTTGGCAATTTTTGGGGTCCTGAACTTCTGAAGCCATTTTGAGGCCCTAAATGACACTTTTTGGAAAATTTCCTTTGGGTGATTGCCATAGCAATCACATTAGCAGTTGTAGTCCTCAGAGATATCTTTCCAAAAAGGTATCATATGCATCAAATGGAGATAATATGACCAAGTTACAACCCTAGGAAGTTGGTTTCCCAACTAACCCCAACGGGGCCCATAAATTCTTGGTGTTACATCTCCTCGGGTTATGGTTTTGGTTGTTTAAGGTTTTCCCTTATTGTTCAATAATAAAAAGGCCCTTGAGCCTCATTGTAACTCAGTTCAGAGGCATGTAGCCGCCACATCTCTTCTCAAATATGAGCTACTATAGCCCGAGCTATCTTATTTCCATTATATTTGTAAGCATAGTTCAATATTTTTCAATTAATGAAATGAAGTATTTTTCTGTTGCATCTCTGTGATTATGATTATATCTATAAGTTGTTGCGTTCATGTTTAAGTTCGGATCAGGTGTTTTCATTGTGTAGTAGCATGCACTAGGAGTTTAGCGTTGGCGATGGTTCTCAAAGATTCAACTAGAAACTTTCACGGAAACAACTTACTTGGAAAAGGAAGGTTCAGGGAAGTTTACAAGAAGAGTTTCTCATAGAAGTGAAGATCCTAACAAGTGTATGTCACCGCATTCTGAGGTCTTGGAGAAGGTAGCATAAAGACCCCTAGAGCACGTAGAACAAAGACTCTAGAAAATCACAGGTAAGTGTTAAGATTGTAATCTAGGTGAATGAGATTCAGTTTCTAGATGGTTTCAAGAGTCTAGAGTGGAGATAACATTAAAGAGGAAGGCGTCGAGGTTTCCATGACCTACCTTATCATAGCACTTTGCGACACAAAATGGATGTGAGGAGTCATTGAGATTTTTTTGTTTCGTAAGTATTTGATGTTCATTGCACTTGCTCTCTCTCCATGGGTGCGATGGTCACTTTGCAAATTTTAAAGTGTGTGTTGGTGAAGAAATCAACAAAAATGGATCTCTATTGCAACTGGTTGCTCCAAAGACAACATTCCCGAGGAGAATTCAGGGAGACCGAGGTGACAAAAAATGCAGTTAAAGTGATAGATGGCTCTCTGTTGGTGGTGTTGGACCCGCCAACATTCAAGGGATCTCTTTGATATGAAGTCCCAACTAGACGTCACACATTTTGGTGTAGGAGTCCCATCCATTATGATGGCCCATTGCCATTATCTTAAAGATTTTCCTTAGCTCTTGCTTGTCAGCACATGAGAGTGGTTTACTTTGTCTTCAAACAGTGAGGCTCGTGTACCTGGTGAGTGCTTAGTGTCACTTGTGTCAAGGTTCTTTCACTACAAAGTGAGAGGGTGGGAGTGAGTCTCAAGTTGAAAGGGAATAGTCCCAACTATGTTAGAGACACACAACACAGCAGGACATGCACAGCTTCCGGCGGAGTAGTCCACACGGATGCGATATTCACAAACAAAAGTGAACAGATAGCACGTACAACACCCAGCGGAATAGTCCAAACGAGTGTGATGATCATTATAGCAAATTTACAAGCATGAATTTGTCAAGTGTCTAGCGAAATAGTCCACACGGACGAGAAAATGTTAACAACTGATACAACACATTTCTAACAGCATATGTACTAGAACAACCAAAATAGTTCAATTGTCTTAACATAGGTTAAAGCAACATGCATTACAAGCGTTCGGATAATAATCTTACAAACGAATACATTACATGTGTGAAAATGTTTTGGCCTGTTAATAGGCTTCTGAATTAAGCGAAAGTTCCAAGACACATCCGTACAACATTACATAACTAACCCCAATAACAAGGCATTGGAGCCATTGCTTGCTCCTCAAAGAAAAGACTAAAAACTCTCAAGGCTATGTGGGAGGAGCCAAGGTGAAAAGTCTTTTGCATGTACAAATGAGGGGTATATATAGCCAAGGGTGAATTGGACCTTTATGACTCTTCGACTTCCCTCATGATTGTTTGACTTACATGACTCTTCAACTTCGCATGTCGGTCTCTTGGACTTCCACGTTACATTACATTGATTACAACATTAAGGCCCACAATAGTGATGTGGCTGAGACGACTCATGACATGACTCGAAATGACAATGTTGGTATGTTCATGTTGATGGTGGTGTCCATGTCGAGTTGCAATGTTGTTGAATGATGAGTGTAGTCTTCGTGTAACATAGCTTTACCTCCACAAGGGAAAGGCATGCGAATTCTTCGATGGTCTTTGTGTTTGCTTGATGTTGCACGTGCATGTATCCCCTTTGCTGGTACTTAGCATGCTTCATGTGTTCATCCATTTGCAAACAAGACTCCTAGAATGTGCTCCTTGTTCACCTTGTTCATCGTCACACCATGTCTCATCCATGTACCTATATTTGCAATCACTCATGATGAGATGAAATCAAATCTAGAAATCCCCTAGTCTACCATGATGCATCATCTTTCATTTTTCGGTGCAGATGACCAGGAGAGAGGGCAAGGCTCTGAAACTACGTAGAGCACATTTTAGACTGAGATGCGGGCTCTGAGGCACTATAAAAAAAAATTGTGCAAGGGTCACTAGGACACTGGGATGAGCAGTCTGGAACAACAGTGACATTCTTCAGGATCTAGCTCAGCTAGGAGGCAGAACTACGCAATTTTTCCAGGGAAGGCAGTGCAGGCAGCAGAGGACACGGGTAGTGAAAACTGCGCAAATTCTCAGGGGTGGCTAGAAGCCGCCTGCAGGAGCTTGCTAGCCAAAACTCCACATAACTAAGAGGCAGACATGCAGGACATGTCTGTGCAGTTTCTGGGTTGAGCGGGGTGTAGGGAAACTGTTGGACAATCTAAGAAAAATGCACAATTTTCAGGAGGAGCTATAGGTCGATTGACAGGAGCTTGCTAGCCAAAACTCCACATAACTAAGAGGCAGACATGCAGGACATGTCTATGCAGTTTCTGGGTTGAGCGGGGTGTAGGGAAACTGTTGGACAATCTAAGAAAAATGCACAATTTTCAGGAGGAGCTATAGGTCGATTGACAGAGGGACTGACTAACATAAATGCACAATTTTTCAGAGACAATGCAGTGACATGCAGTGGGTGCTTGTCCCTCATGTCTACACAATTTCTTCAGTCAGCAGAGGCAGGCATGTTGATAGCTACTGTGCAATATTTTAGAGGAGTGAAGCTCGAGGTCACTGCCCAATCAAACTCTCTAGTTAACCAACAAGAGGCTTTATGGATTGGCTTGTGGGCAGCGCAGATTGAGATGGCTTCTTGGGAAACTTCTGTGTTGTTCTAGGTGACAGTTAGCCAGGTCGACTCCAAGATTGCGCAGTGCATACTGCCTTAGAGGTAGCCTCGATCTTTGCGCAATTTTGGGCAGCAGTACTAGGTCACTGAGGATTGAGACTACGTAGTGCAGCTCAGTGGAGGGTCAGCTAATGGAGGGTGGTCCAGTCAACAGGTCTTTGGTAAAATGACTAAGTGTATGAGTAAGTGGACTTGTGTATACATGACCTTGCGAACACACACTCAACACGACTTGACGATAAGACACCTCAAACCAACAAGACAACATATTCTCAGTGTGATTGACCAAAATGTGCAAGTGAAAAGTGTGACACTTGAGATAGATCGTTGAACGACCATGACAACACTTGCGCAAAATTTCATAAAACTTCGTGTGTGAGTGCAACATATGCTTAAATAGTGAATACAACTTATACACACGAAGACATACCTTGAGCATAGCTAGAACATGACTGCAAGCATGACATTGTGACCAACATGCTAAAACATTTCTAGTGAACAGTCAAGCAAACAGGGTGTAAAGACTCGAAACAAGCTCACGAGATGATCTCAAGTGTTTGCAAACATCAAGGAAAAAACCAAGGAAGGCTCTAAAATTGGATGCAAACCAAAATTTTGTAGGGTGTTGCAGCCACTACAACACTTGGCAACACACTGGTTGAATACCAGCTTCTTTATTTTGGTCCATTGATAGCACAGGCCCTTGGTCTATCTGGGAGTATTGAATCATTGTTTGGGTTACTTCGGCTTCCCCGCTTACCCCATGGATATACATGGTTCACTTTTTGCCAACTTATTCAATCACAACAACAAGTTTGAGCTTGATCACAGTGTTTTGAAATCGGGAAGGGTAGTTTGGCTTGAAAGTTTAAATTTTCAGAGTATAATTTTTCATCTCTGGTCTTGCTCCGCTGCCAGTAGGCCTAGACATTACCCCGATGGAGTCACGTAGGAACACATGCATTTCTCTACTTCCAGTGATCCTGGTTAGTACCCCAGTGGAGTTGCATGCTTGACCTCTCTGCGTAGGAATCCTTTATCTTCTTTCAGCTTTGTATTTTTTTAAAGAGGATTGTGCATATGCACTTATTTATTTTGGGGCGGAAGAGGGATCCTAACTTATTAAGAGCGGAAGAGGTTGTTCTTTTATAGAAGCATGTAAGACATCTGATATAGGTTTACTCGTTTAGATTCTCCCTTCTCCATTTCTACTAGTTGGATGAGCTTGAACTCACAAAGCAAAAGGTTGAGTACAGACATTCCCAATGTGGACACAAGTTCATGTTTGGACCAGAGTTTCCCTTGTAGATGGCTCGTATTTTCCATCAAGACTTCATCAGTCCAAGGTTATAACCAAGCACAAAGAAGATGGACACAAGACTGGCCAAGTGTTGCAGTGTCACAAGACTCTTTGGATCTCAACCACGTACTCATTCAAAATCCAGAACTCAATAAAGGGAAACACTTATTGGAAAAACCAAAAATAGCATGATATTAAGAAAACAAAACAAAGTGAAGAAAAAATAGTAAAGTAAAGCGAAAAGGAAACAAGCAAACAAATAAACCAAACCAAGTCAGCGAGCAAACAAACATGTAAACCAGAAAGCAAAGAAAAGAAAGAATGCAAACACTACTCTTACTCCTACGCTAAACAGTCGGGGTTATGTGAAATGAAATTTCTAGCGAAGCCACCATAGACATACCCGACCTGCAACCACAAAGATACAAGCAATTATAACAGATAAAATACCAAAACTTGACAATCTTGCACACGAGAGAGAAGGTTTTTCTTGTGGGCAGAAAGATGTGTCACAACCACCCAATACCCATGCTTACCTTTTCGATGACTACCGTTTTTCAATAAACCTCGGAAGCCTCTTGCGAGTTTGTGCTCATTTGCACCAAGTTTCTTAACGAGTGTAAGGAAGGATTAAAGCTTGTTACCTGCAACACAACCCGCCAAGTAAGACTATGCCAGCCATTTAGAAATTGGATCATAAAATTTATGATGCTTGTTTTGAAAGACTCGTGATCTTTGAGAAGATGGATTCCTTATTCGAGAGAGGGGATCACCATGGGAATTTGGTATAGATAGATAGATCTGATCATTCTCATCGGTCATGTCAAGACAGTGAGGACATTCCATAGCCATCAGCAAGGGCTAAAGTGCCTCACCTGCTTAACAAAATTCTGAGGATAAATATGTGACATGATAAAAATCATAGTGCACCAAGCGACTTTCATTGGATGTACTGTTGGGAAAATGATAAATTGCATGATAGACACCCAAGATAGAAGAAAGATCAGACAAGTTGGTCGAGATGCCAAATTCTTAGTTTAACATGAACAAAGAATATTTTTTAACAACCTTACAAACGCTCTGAATGGTGGAACAAGTTTGTTGTGCAGTAGATATGACAAAACACCCACCTGCAACTAGTGAAAAATTGCGCAAGCATCATGGTCATCACAGGAACATAGAAAGGATGCCAACACTGTGAATGTGTGAAGCGAGTTGGGGTGTGGTGAAATGAGAGGAACTTGATTCACATGATAGCTTGTGCACTCGTCATCACACAGGGAGATTGTTGTTGTGATGAGTGGGAATATTTGACGTGAAATATTCACAAGAAGACCAAGGAACTAATCACGAGAGAGAACATCTAATAAGTATGGTTCCGGACAAAGATAGTCTTTGAAATGATCAACTTCACAGTTCCATGATTGTATGAGAGATGGACACTCCCAACCCAAATTGGATGTAAGAGAAGTGCATGAATATGGACATGTTGTAACAGACTCGTGGATTCGGTCATTAGTCAAAATTTAAAATTTTGAAATATCCCACCCGGAATAGTAAAAAGTATTTACACGGGGATCCATATTGAGTGCAACCATGCAGATACACGGATTGTGCGTGAGAAACCATATTGATTCAGTTCGAAGGACATACCAGAGTCACACAGTCCTAACATAACCATCAACGAACGTTGAAGTGCCTCAACTCCCTAGCGCATCCCAAAACTTTCCAAAATTGAAAAAGGGCATTTTGAGATGTGAACTAGATCATGCATGGCTTAAGGATGGTTGTTGTTGTTCATTTCAAAACTGCTCTTAGGATGGCAGCCATCTCTGTCACAGGCTTCATCAAACTTTTCATCTTCAGCAAGTTGCCTTGATGAGTTGTCTTCATGCAACATACAAGATGATGACAAGTGGGAAGTGTCCTATGTGTTGAGACTATTGTCATTATGGACAACCTCACTACCTTGTGTCAATCGAGGAGAAAACTCGTCGGATGAAGAAACAAGAGAACACAGAGTATCTTCAACGCATTTTGATGCACTATGGATGGTAGGACACACGAGCAAGCAGGGTGAAGAGGAAGTTTCGATATGGATGTCCACTTTGACTAGTGCACATTCTAGATTTGATTTAGAGCGTACATGAGAGAACATAGATCACATGATGTGCTTGGGCATTCATCACCACATACAAAAGCATGGGAGTGATGACAGCCCAAGGCTAGAGGTTAGTCGAAAGAATTAATTGTGCATGATATTTAACCAATATTAATGGATTGAGAATCGATCAAGAATGGAAGCTTAATGTCTTGATGTGAACCATTTTGAAACATAGAAGAGGAATTGGTTATGTCTTCACCTTCCTGATCCTCCACCTGTGTAATAAAATGCCTTGCACATGACCACAATTTGATTCAACAGCTTGAGAATCAAGAGAATGCGCACAACTAGCTTGTGAAGGGGATTGATCAAGTGAGTCATGGTACAAGGAGTCATGGCTTGTAGATGATGGAGGATGGCAGAGATGCAAATCAGACTCGAGACTTAGGTTATGAACAGTGATGTCCTCTTGCGGAATGGAGGAATGAGTTTTCTCCATGGGATTTTTGAACCATTCTGGAATTTCCTCCATTGGAGCGAGAGATGACTAAGAAGATGAGTTGGGAACATGCTACGCAGATTTCTCAGCTTTGCGACCGCTGCGAGGGGGTACACGCTACGCAGATTTCTTAGCTTTGTGACCACTACGAGGGGGAACCCGCTTTGAGACCAGAAATGGAGGAGGATAAGGAACAAACGGGGTGTTGGGATCCTCCTCTACAAACTCAGGGGCCTCATGATCCGCAAGAGTTGAGGGAGAAGGGAAATCGGGAGGTTCACCGTGTCAGGAAGCATGAACCAAGCATTTCAACTATTGGCTCATGAAGTCAGGGTCCACAAACCATCCAAGAATTTCATGACAGAGGTGAAGGAAGCGGGTAGCAAAGTCCTCAATTGATTCGCCACGCTTCATTCTAAAACGAGAGATTCTTTCATAGACATATTGGTAGTTATACTTATCGAAGGCTTGATGGAGCTCCTTAAGGAGAGTAACAAGGGAATGAACGGAAGTAGATGGCAGGGTATGACACCACCGATTAGCATGACCTTCAAGGGTAAGGAAGAAAAGTACGCAAACAAGCTCTTCACTATCAGTTTCATGAGATTCGCAGAAATGAAGAAAATCATAAATATGCTTGGTTACAGATGTTATGTCCTCATTGTCCAACTTTAATAAGGACAAGTGATCGAGAAGCTCATCGGGGATTAATAGTTGATTAAGGGAGAAATGAGATAAACACCTCCAGAGCAAGAATTGTGTATGATACATTTGGCAAGAGATTCAAACCAAATGTAATGGGCTTAGCTTGTCATCTAGCACTTCTTCTAACGCCAAAAATGTTGACGGTCCTAGACCTACCAACATTTAGGGGATCTCCCCAGTATGAAGTCCCAACTATACCTCACATCGTTTGGTGTAGGATTCCCATTAGATCATGCTTTTCAGCACATGAGAGTGGTTTACTTTGTCTTCAAACAATGAGGTTCGTGTACCTGGTGAGTGCTTAGTGTCGCTTGTGTCAAGGTTCTTTCACTGTAGAGGGAGAGGGTGGGAGTGAGTCTCAAGTCGAAAGGGAATATTCCCAAATCTGTTAGAGACACACAACATAGTAGGACATGTGCAACTTTCAGTGGAGTAGGCCACACGGATTCGGCAGTCACAAACACAAAGTGAATAGATAGCACGTAGTACACCCAACAGAATAGTCCACACGAGTGCGATAGTCGTTATAACAAGTTTACGAGGATGAATTTGTTGAGTTCTGGTGGAATAGTCCATATAGGTGAGACACCATTAACAAGTGATACAACACATTTCCAATAGCGTATGTACTAGAAAAACTTAAATAGTTCAATTGTCTTAATGCAGGTTAAAGCAACATGCATTACAAGCATTCAAAGAATAGTTTTACAAAAAAATACAATACATGTGTGAAAATGTGTTTGCTTGTTAACAGGATTCTAAATTAAGTGAAAGTTCCAAGATGCATCCTTACACCATTACATCACTAACCCCGATAGCGGGGCGTTGGAGCCATTGCTTGCTCCTCAAAGAAAATACTACAAACTCTCAAGGCTATGTGGGAGGAGCCAAGGTGAAAAGTCTTTTTCATGTACAAATGAGGGGAATATATAGCCAAGGGTGAACTGGACCCTTGTGACTCTTCGAGTTCCCTCATGACTGTTTGATTTACATGAATCTTCAACTGACATGACCCTTCAACTTCGTGTGTGGGTCTCTCGGACTTCCACATTAAATTACATTGATTACAATAGTATGGCCCACAGTAGTGATGTGGCCAAGATGACTTGACATGACAGTGCTGGTATGTTCATGTTGATGGTGGTGTCCATGTCGAGCTGCAATGCTGCTGAATGATGATTATGCTCTTGGTGTAACATAACTTCACCTCCACATGGAAAGGTGTGCAGAGTCTTCGATGATCTTAGTGTTCGCTTGATGTTGCATGTGCATGTATCCCCTTCATTGGTACTTAGCATGCTTCATGTGTTTATCCGTTCACGAACAAGTCTCCTAGCATGCACTCCTTGTTCATCTCGTTCATCGTCGCACCATGTCTCATCCATGTACCTGTATATGCAGTCACTCATGACGAGACGACATCAAATCCAGAAATCCCCTAGTATACCATGATGCATCATCTTTCATTTTCCGATGCAAGTGACTAGGAGAGAGGACAAGGATCTGAAACTACACAGAGCACATTTCAGGCTGGGATGTCGACTCCGACGCACTGTCTAGAAAAATTGCACAGCGGTCACTGGGAGACTGCGGGCAACAGAGGACGCTTGCAGTGAAAATTATGTAGATTCTCAGGGGAGGTTGGGAGTGGGATGCGGGAGCTTGCTGGCCAAAACTACGCATAAATGGGAGGTAGGAATGCAGGACATGTCTGTGCAGTTTCCAAGCTAAGTGGGGTATCGGGCAGCTGGTGGACAGTCCAAGAAAACTACGTAATTTTCAGGAGGAGAAGCAGGTTGGCTGACAAGGGGACTAACTGAAAGAACTACACAATTTTCAGAGATAATGCAATGATAGGCAGCGGGTGCCTGTCTGTCATGTCTGCATAATTTCTTTAGTCAGCAGAGGCGGGCATGCTAATAACTACTACACAATTTTTTGGAGGATTGAAGCCCGAGGTCACTGCCCGGTCAAACTCTCTGGTTGACCAGCAGGAGGCTTTATGGATTGGCTTGTGGGAAGCGCAGATTGAGATGGCTTCTTTGGAAACTTTTGTGTTGTTCTAGGTGACAGTCAACTAGGTCGACTCCAGGATTGTGTAGTTCAAACTGCCTGGGGGGTCGTCTCAAGCTCTGTGCAATTCTAGGTAGAGTACTTGTTCACTAAGGGTTGAGACTGCGCAGTGCAGCTCAGAGGACAGTCGGTTGTTGGAGGATGGTTCGATCGATAGGTATTTGGAAAAATGACTAAGTGTGTGAGTAAGTGGACTTGTGTATACATGACCTTTCAAAACTCGAACCAACAAGACAACATATGCTCAGTGTGACTGACCGAAAGGTGCGAGCGATGAGTGCGACACTTGAGATAGATCGTTGAATGACCGTGACGACACTTGCACGACATTGCATGCAACTTCATGTGTGAGTGCGATAGATGCTTACACAGCGAATGCAACTTGCACACATGAAGATGAACCTTGAACATAGCCAGAACATGACTGCAAGCATGACATTGTGACCAAAATGCTAAAACATGTATGGTGAACAGTAAAGAAAAGAAGGTGTAAAGACTCTACTCAAGCTTACAAGATGAGCTCGAGTATTTGCTTACATCAACGAAAAAACTAAGGAAGGCACTCAAAATGGATGCAGGCCAAAATTTTGGAGGGTGTTGTAATCGCTACAACACTCTCTTAACAATTTTAGAATTCCTCTAATCTTCACAGTTTTTATCCTCCTACTCTTCCTCATCGAGGACACACTAAAAGAATCAAAGAAGAGAATTCGTCGAGCTCCCAAATGAGGTGAGAAACATCACAATAAGCTCACAATACAATCAAAATGTTTTGCACCTGGGAGGTGAACTGCCTGAAAATCATTTAGAGATTAGCAAATAATGTTTCGGGTGGAAGTTTAATTCTTGTTGGCTCTGGATTAATTTATATTGGTGTCGAATTTGTCTTTGTTGTGCGAACATATTATTGGAAGGATATTAATAATTCAAGGCAGACTAAAATGATTGTTTAGACATGGTGTTGTTGGTTTGATCACCCACTATAGTAGGGTTTTTGGACATCCCTTGAAAGTGCTTAGTTATGGTGTCGTTCAAAATTCATATTCCATGACATCAATTGGGTAGTTGTGAGTGGGTGTAGGGAGTAAAATCCAATCAAACAACGACACAAGGAATTAAAGGAAGGCAGATATGGAATGACATAAATACACTTGGAGAATAAACATTGGGATTTGGTTGTTAGACAACATTCCTACCATATCCCCAGTTGGAATATCATATTGGATTCGGGCTTCATTAATTGACTGGTCAAACAATCTTTAACACTTATATCGTGTAGCATTGGCAATATACTGGAGTTTTTCTATATACTACAGATCGTGCAATAAACTATGTATGTCAGATTCAGATCTGCATCAAACATAGTATGCCATCTTTCTATTTGGTTAGTGGCAATGATTAGTTAGCCATTAAACACACCTACATAGACGTTAGAATACAAGATATATTATGGTGAACCAATCAGAGGCACCGCATAGAAACAATTGAATGCGATTGGTTGGAGAGAAAAATATGAACTAGTGAATGTGATTAGGTTGTCATGTTTTACACCACTACAAGCCAACAAGTACTCTAATCACTGAAGACAAGTCATCGACCACTGAAGACAGGTGGATGGGGTGACTACTGGTGACATGGCAGCCTAATCATCAATATTTGAGAAGATTGCAGATATGGACAAAAGGTGATTGATATATATATATAGCCACCACTCAAAAGGTGATTGATAAATAGGGGAAAGAAAATAACGATCACTTTAAGGCTCAGAATGAGGGTGTCCATAAGAATTCTGGAGCTCAAGGTTCTCCAAGTGATAGTCAGGGCACATCACAAGGAGTCAGCTCAAAAGGCGGTGCAATAAAAAAAATCCATAGGTAACAAGACAATCAAATTTGAAGAACAAATTCAGAACATAGTGTTGGGAGTGGAGAGATACTGGGATGAAGTTGAAAGGCTAAAACTCAAGGCACTGGTGGGCAGGAGGGTTTTCAATGGAATGAAGGAAAAACAAATGAAGAGTTGGGTGGAGTCAAACTAGTTGTTAATCCTGAAATACAAACCCTAGATTAGTATGCTCCAAAATGGATAATTTGCCTTCCGTTTCACACACTTCAAAAATGCAGATCTTATTTATAAATCCCCATGGGTTAAGGGAAGAGGAACCCTCTCCCTACAAAGGTGGAAATTCGAATTTGACCTTGTAAAACACAAACCACACCGGAACTTACTATGGGTTAAGCTTCCTCGCTTACCACTAGAACTCTAGATAAAGGAGACAATAACCACAATCGCAAGAAAAATAGGGAAACTAAATTACTTGGATGAAGGTATTTTAGGTGTGCTCGATAAGAGAAAAACATGGATCTTGATTGAAAGAAATATGTCTATGGTCTTATGAGAGAATTCAACATATATTGGGGTCCTTACTCTCAAAGGTAGGCAATTGACTGTTAGCGTGTTCCATTTTGCTACCTCTTATGGCATAAAATAGGTCATCTAATGGCAGTATATCCCAACTGACACAGATGGGGTAGACACTGCAACAGGGTGCTCGAAGGGCTTTGAGATCAACATACAAAACTAAACTTGGAGGCAGGTAATTTTTCTTCATCTCCTCTCAATATCAGGGACGACCCTACTCTCACAATTAACAAATCCTCCTTGCCAATATACTTGAGTCTCCTCAAAATACCACCCCTACAACCTCTTATGGATTCTCCCTTGCTCTAGAATCTCTAGACCAATCTTGCCCCACATTGCTCCAACCCCATTATCAACTCATCAACCAGAGTTTCACAAACTCTAATCTCAATCATGATTGCTTCCCATAAGAGCCTTCCCATCAAAAAATCTGCTCAAAAAATTAAATTCCTCAGAACCCCTAAAGAAGAGGCATTGTTGCAATACTACAACTCCCCAATCAACTGCAGACCACCCTCAGGCTGAACTTTCTCTTCGTTCACAAAATATGTTGAGTTGGAGGTTTTGGCTTAGGACTCTTTGATTGGCCTAGAACCCCTCACTATTAAGCAATCCTTCTTCACTAAAGGCAAAGCATATCAAAGCTCAGTGAATCAGAAAAACATCACCATAAGAAAAAAAGAGTGGTCAAATACAAACAAAAAAATCTAACTACACTATGGCTCCCTCAAACCTCTTGGATCAATTCAAAGATCCCCCAGAGGGGAATGGATCTCCTTCAATTGAGCCTTCATACTTAAAGGTTGGACACCTTGATGTTGCCCTTCCTAAGTCCTAGGTCCTTAGAGTGATGTCACATGTCTAGACATCTCCAGAATGACCATTATGTCTCTCAACATCTAGGGCTTGGGATCGACCCAAAAAAGAAGATCCCTTAAGAGCATCTTCCAAATCCACAACTCACATATCGCCCTTTTACAAGAGACAATGCTCAGTATGGAAAAGACCTACGAACTTGTTTTACAAATATGCCCAAATTGGCATGTTTGAGCCATCAATGCCTCATGATTGTCAGGAGGAATGGTAGCATTATGGAATCCTGATACATTCCATTTCAAAGATTTTAAGTCCACAATAGGAATACTCCTTACAGGTTCTCGCAAAGGGTTATCCTTTAGATTGCAGATAATTAATGTATATGCCCCATACCAGAACATGAAGGAACATTGGCTCTAAGTTGAAAACAATGGCATCCTAGACTTGAAATCAATGATATTGGCAAGAGATTTCAATCTTTCACTGGAGAATTTTGAGGCATGGGCAGCACAAAGTATACCAAACTCTCTTGGACCACACTTAAAGGAACTCTTCCACTAAAACTCTCTTAAAGATATAAATCTTGATCTAGTTTACCCGACATGGAGTAATGGTCGTTGGGGGTCTCTAGACATATCAAAAAGACTAGATCGCTTCTTTTTGAAAAATGGACTTGCAACTCGCCTCTCCAATTTGTGCTCGTGTACTCTTCCATCAAAAATATTAGATTGCTTCCCTTTACTTATGAGTTGGACACACACCTCAATAGGGAAGGTCGCTCCTTTTAATTTCAATCACTTTTGATTGAAGGAGCTAGAATTCATTAAATTGCTTCGTGAGTTTTGGCTAAAAAAGAACTCGAACACTGGAATCTCAACAATGGCCAAAACATGCCTTAAGCTGAAAAACCTCAAACGGGTAGTTCAAATATGGGCATGGAACCATAAACAATCCAAGATAAGAGAAATTATTTAGATTGATGCACAAATTAAACTTCTTAAGGACCCTTGAGCACAAGGCTACTTCTTTGAATTATCTAAACAAAAATTAGTTGATATGGAAAAAAAAAAAAAAGACAAATCCTATTGCGCTAAGAAAAATAATGAAAACAGAAGAGTCGTCGAATGTGGGTTGATTTTGGGGACAAAAACACCAAATCATTTCATAAACAAGCGCCCAAATAGCATAAGAAAAAGTCAATTTGGAAAATAAAGAATGATGCAAGGGAAACTTTAAGTGAAAAACGTGACATTCAAGAAGAGGCATCCATATATTTTCAATCTACTCTCAAATAAAAATATGTTTCACCCTTTCAAAAATACAGGGAATTCATGTCACTTTACCCACAAATGGTTGACAAGGAGACGTGCACATTGTTGGAATGCGTAGTTGACAAAGAAGAGGTACTTGTGTCCCTTAAAGAATTGGCTAGGGGCAAGAGCCCTGGCCTAGACATCTGGACCATGGAATTGTTTCTCCACTTCTAGGATATCATGATCGAAGAAGTCACAAAGATGGTGGAAGAGTCTAGGAGACTTGGTTGGGTCTCTAGAGTGGTGAATGCTACATTCATAGCCCTAATTCCAAAGATAGTGGATCCAACTACCTTCTCGGACTTTCATCCAATCTCATTATACAACACCATCTGTAAACTAATTTCCAAAAGAATTTCCAACCAGATCAAACCAGTCCTATCTAGATTCATCTCGTTTGAAAAAATTAGATTTCTTGAGAAGCGCCAGATCCACGATGCAGTTGGTATTGCACAAAAGTGCATCCACTCCATTAAATCTTGAGGCATATATGCATGTCTAATGAGGATCGACCTATCCAAATCCTTTGATTGCGATGACTGGAAATATTTATGGATGATATTGATAAAGATCGGCCTTGGCCAAAACATGACAGATTGGATAAAGGTTGGTATAGCTTCGGCCAATTTTGCCATATTAATCAATGGAATCCCTACAAAATTCTTCTTGGAATTGAGAGGCCTTCGACAAGGTTGTGCCCTCTCTCCATTATAGTTCCCCATGGTAATTGATAGCCTGAGTAGAAGTGTATTAGCAGTGCAGGCCAATGGCAGAACCTTAGGATGCAGGATCACCAAAAACATTTCTCTCTCCCATCTGATGTTTGTTGATGACTTCCTGGATATTGGGAATTCAGATATTAGAGAGTGGGTGGTGATCTTCGAGGTACTCTCTAATTTTGGGCAGGTAATAGCGATGATTATGAATAAAGATAAGTAAGTTTTGATATCACTAGACCATGATGGGGACATAATGCAAGAAATAACTGCCATGTTTGGAGTATACTCCATCCCTCTGGAGGGGGTTTTCAAATATTTAGGGTTCTTCCTCAAACCAAATGGATATGGCAACGAAGACTGGTCTTGGTTGATAAACAATTTAGAGAAATGACTCTCTTTATGGTCACACAAATGGATTTCCTTAAGAGGCAGACTCATCCTAACTAATTCTATCATACAGAGCATATCAATTTACTCGATGCACATTTTCAAAATTACCAAGTGAGTCACCAACAAGATTAATTCCATTTTTTCCTGCTTCCTATGGGATGGCTCTGGTGGGGAAAATAGGAAATTTCATCTTGTCAAGTTGGACAAGTTGTCAAAGTATGTTGTTGTCGGTGGTTAGGACCTCAAAAGCATATAAAAATTCAATATGGTGTTACTTCTTAAGAACCTCTACAAGGTTGTCAGTGACGAAGTTCTATGGAGTAGGATCATCAAAGAAAAATATCTCAACAATATGGAACTTCAGGGGTGGATTCGAGTAGGTGCTCCAATACCTTCAAGGATTTCTCAATCTTAGAGAATCCCACTCATAACTAAACATTGGTTCCTCATAAATTGTCTTGGAATATTGGTTCAAGATCCACTATGAAAATAGTCCTCGACATTTTAGCAAGTATGGTTGGTTCGCATCCCATTTCTTTTCCATGGATCTATTTCTTCCATCGAATGGAGACTCAAGTGCTCAAAGACATAGTTGTTTTTCCTTCTGCATCCTCCCTCATATCACACTGGAAAGATGCCCACATTCTCAACCTTTTGACTCATCTTGTTTAAGCTAGATCGAATCTCTCTATACCTTTTGGAGGATAAACTACAATTGAATGGTAGTTTGCTCAAAGGAGAAATCAAAGTTAAAGAGGTTTATAACATCATAGATAACCTTGTGGATCTAGAACCGACCCTCTCTTGGTTTTCTAGGACATGAAGATGGCATGAGCCTCAAAAGCTCAAATGCTTCCTTTGGCTGGTGGCTCATAATCAAAATTTATCTTAGGAAAATTTTACAAAGCAAGATTTCAAGGCCTGAGGCACTGCGACCTATTTAAGGATCATGGAGAATAAATCTCACATATTTTCTTATATTTCCCATTTTCCAAATTGATGTGGTTAGGAGTGCTTAGTCTACTTGACTTCAAAGATACTCCAAAGTAATCAAACATCACAAATTTCCTCTAACACTAGTTCATTGTCAACAAGAATCATTGTTCTCTACCCTTCTTTCTCCCGTGGGGCATTTGGACGGCTCGTAACACCCTTATCTTTGATTGGTTCAACCAGTAATTTATAGGACATGCTCTTCGATAGTGGCATTCTACAAGGAATTCTCCATAGTGACCATTCAATCTCCTTGCTCTTCTTGTCCCCACAAGGATTTGTGGATTGCATTCCTTGTCAATTTCTTTGATGGAGCCAACTCTTTTGGTTCTTGTGGCAATGGCATGGTGATCTACTTGGACCATTCTCATCATTTCATATTTCATTAGAAAACTGGTTCAACCACAAATACGAGGGCTGAATTACTGGCATTATGGGGCATCCTTCACTGTGATAATTGGTTTGGATTGATGAAGATTGCCATTTTTAGGGATTCCAAGTCAGTGGTTGACTAGGCGAATGAATTTTGTCAACTTAAAACTCCGGTTCCTCACAATTGGCAACAAAGGATCAAGATTTTGACTCTAGCCTTCCAAAAGATCTTCACTCACATTTTTCGGGAGCAAAATAGAGAAGTTGATGCACTATCCAAGCATGGATGCTATGTGGTCCCAGGATCGATCCTCTTTCGGGAATTTGACTCTGATCTTCTGCTGTGATAAAGACAAATCAACCTCTGATCTCTCTGATCTCTGTTCTTTCTCATACTTTGAGAGAATCTTGATTTATATATAACTCTCTTAGCTTTTGTAATGATTTAAAAATTATGATCAGTCTTATTAGACATATTTTGTAGGGGTTATTATGTTAGTCCTCTAAACTTCCTGTGATTTTGAAACACACTGGAATCATGGCTCATATATTTACAATGTATTTTTGTTCCCTTTTAATGAAAACGTTTTTTTTTTTTTTTTTTGATGAAAAAACTAGTGGGCTCATGCTCAAGTGTTAGCACTAGGAATCAAGTGATCACAGCGTGTGACCACATCTTATCTAAATGCATTCACTGCTTGGGATATAAGTTGCAAAGATGTCCTACTTTTTCAATTACTTTTGGCAATTTGATTAACCATCTTAGTTAAAGGTTACAAAAGCCTTGCTAGTTACCACATACTACTCCATAATCCTCGCCATCTTTTCACTAAAAAATTTCATCTTTCATTTAGTTCTACCCTATCACCATAACACACCCAATGGCATCAATTGATTGTAGCATGCATCTTTATATTATCTTTTAGTGTGTTGTTGCATTTCATGTCTAAATAGTTAAGAGTGAGTACAATGAAAATGTTGTGTTGTGCTCATGGTAGTTTGTACATTATCTCCATGTTTGGCACACACACACGCACAAATGTTCGAAACACACAAAAACCAAAAGTGCACACCATGTACAACAATGTGTTACATATTCATTTACACATTAGATACACATTGAACCCCATATATTCCCCCACACATTGTCCCGAGGTCATATCATATACAACTAATCCCATATATTGCTCCCTTGGGCTCCTAACATGGTAACCCCCTTGAAAATATTTGTCCTCAAAGGTTTGTAATTAAGGATATTACATGTGATGAGCCAAATAATATGATTCGTTTGTATTATGTTGTCGTTGTGGCAAACACCCTCACAATGTTTTCCTATACTTGAATTTTGGAGCCTACTATGGACCTTGCGATCGGTCATTATATAGTCACTTCTTGGTTAGTTGATGCTTTTAAGCTCCCTTCTTGGGTTGGAAGTGTTGAAGTCACTTTCTCACACATGCTCAATCTATAAGAAGTGTATGAGCGCATTCTTTTACGCAAACTTGAACAAGCATAGCACAATCCATCAAGATTGTTCTTGTGCGTTGTCGAATCCATGTCGACAGTCAGTGCACACTGACATTGACAGTTTCTCACTTCTAGTTGCATTTGTAGCTCTATTTCAGTGAGTTTTGCAAATTGTCGCTTTCGCTTGCTTTCACTCTAATTAGTGTTGTTTTCATGATTACCTTAGCTCTAACATATGTTACTTTCACAAACATTCACTCTTTAGCAATTGTTGTATTTTCACATGTTAAGTGTCGCATAATATACATAAGTTTGTTTTGGTGGTTTCAAGAAGTTATCTTTGTGCAAATCAATTGATCTTACCATGTAGACATTTGTCGCACTCATTTCCAAAGTTTAAGCAATGTCACACGAGTGTCATCACGGTTGTCGCAAAGTGTACCTTTAATGTCTCACTTGTCGTAAGATGTTGCAAAGGTTGCCACATTGAGGGAAGTATGTGTTCTGGATGATCTATGTTGTGTCGTCAAGTGTTCTAGGTGTGTGATTATAGTTAAGTCCTATCACTGTTCACATTAGTTTTACTGATCCCACACTTACCAAATTTTTGAAATTCCCAACAACTTAGCCACATCCGACTTTCCTGAACTGCGCATTGCACAATCCCATCCCTCAAGCTACAACCTTGCCTCTTGATATTGCACAGTCTCAGTACTCAAGCTCAATCCATGGCCTCTAAAATTGCATAATTCAACCATGCATCTCGACCCAACTACTCATTGTGCAATATCTGAGCTCAAGCTCAAACCGTGAGCTCTTAAACTACGTAACTGCACAATCACAAGGCCTACTCTTACTCCCAAAACTGCACAATTCCTCTCTCCTGCACAATTAGTACTAAGCATTGCACAGTATCGAGGCTCAAGCCTCACCCTTGAGCTCTTGAACTGCACAATCACTTGGATCCTTTGTCCTCCAGAACTGTGCAATAGGCTGATCCAGTGCCCATCCCCTTAGCCTGTCACACTAAGCTCCTAGATTTCATATTTTTCTTCTTCAGTCTAGCCAAAACTGCGCATTTCCCCATCTCAAGGCTTAAGCTTCACCCCTAACTACCTGATTTGTGAAATTACATAGTTACTGAACTTCTTTTCCAACCTACCACCCAGTTCTAGCTCAGTCAGTGGATCAATATGCATCATCTTAGACTATGGGTTTATCAGATTGATGTCTTCTTGTCATGGGTGGATTGCAGTTGCAGGTACTCTACTATTCTATGGCAAGATGATGAAGAAGGAGATGGAGAAGGAGGACATGCTAGAAGACACGTATGGAGCTAAATAGATAAGATGACATCAGACGAGAAGACAAAGGAACATTGGATTACAATAGAAGAATAAAGATCAGGAACACATGGAGACTCCATCTAGTTCACAACCCTTTGGAGGGTAGATATGAAGAAAAAATCATATCTCTCATGAATATGAAACATTCGATACATCTCTTATTAAAGGAAGAATGAAATAAACAGCAAGAACGATAGCTCAGCACTACCACATCATCATGCAGTTCATGTCATCAGTGTCATGTCATGTCCTATCACGAGTCATCATATGCCACATCATTATCATGGATTATATAATTACCTATTCAAAATATATTGTAAAGTGGAAGGCCTAAGGACACATACAGAATATGAAGAGTCATGTAAAGTCCAAAATTCATAGGAATTCAAACAGTCATGATGGTAGTTGAAGAGTCACAAGGAGGTGAAGCGTCACCCGATTGGTTTTATACACACCCTCATTGTATGAGCAAAGGACTTTTTCACCTTGGCTCCTCCCGCTGGAAATTAAAGAGACAAGTTAGTTCTTTTAGGGAGCAAGGAGTGGCTCTGGCACTCCACTATTCGGTGTTCACTGTATACATGTGTCTTGGAACTTTTACTTAATAACATAAGCCTTCATGGCTAGCACTTTCTTCATGCATGGATTATGAATATTTGTAAGACTATTCTACGGATGTTTATATTACATGTTTTCTTTCATATGTGCTAAAGTAGTTGAACTATTTCAGTGATTTTAGTACTTATCATATTGATAATATGTTGTAATGGTTGTTATTATTGTCCCATCCTTGTGGACTATTCCGTTGGATACTAGACATATCTTTCTCATCAATTGGTTGTAATGATCATCAGATCTTTTGTGGACTATTTCGTTGGATGTTAGACGGATCCTTCTTGGTTGCATGTGTCTCTACAAGGATGGTACTATTACCTCTCTCTTAGAGGCTCATTTGTCTTTCCCTTTTGTAGTAGAAGAACCTTGACACACTTGCAACTGAATAGTCACCAAGCACACTCGCTTGCTTTTCATAGGCACCTTTGCACTCCTCTTTATTGCTGATAGATAGAGCCAAGGCAAATCTTAAAGAACATATGGCAGTCGGGTTTATATCTCAGATGGGGCTCCTATTCCAAAGGGTGTGTTGGCCCTTAGTTTTGGTCTATTTTTGCTTAGGGAAACCTACTTAATCCTTATATTTTCCATACATTTTCCATCACATCCATCTCATTTTTATGTATTTTATGATATTCAGGTGTTTAATTTTAATTTTGCAATTTCTAGAAGTTTTTATGAAAATTGAGTTTCAAGTGCAATTTTGGACTGAATCAGAAATTCCCGTAATAGCTATGTGGATGACATGTTTGCAGGACACTTGGCCTCGAGTTTGATGCATGGATGGAAAGCTTGGGAACTAGGACTAAGCTAACTCCACTTGGTTTGGCCAGAACAAGCTT
>APFE030227929.1:10416-38984 GCA_000404065.3 Pinus taeda
GTCACTTGAAGATAACTAGTAAAATCCATTACCATAGGAAATGGTTATTACCCTATTGGAAGAATTTAAATTTGAAGCCCTACTAGAATATATGGATCTGGATGACCCACGACTAATTTCCCTTGCAGAAGAATGGTGTGGAAAATATATGAAGGACATGCCAGCTCATCAAGATAGGATTTTGTACAACACATATCTTTGAAACAAGGAAAAAAACAAATTGGGCTCAATTTCTTCACAATTCAATCTTGGGGTTCGAATGAATATTTTCAAGGTGATATCCATGCAAGACAAAGAAGCCAAAAATAAGTTTACAAGAGAAATAAGGCATTGATCCAAGAATATGATGGAAAATTAGTCAACTCAAAGAAAATCATGCCAATGTCAGAGGCATTCCCCCCCTTGAAATCTCAAATCTTCAAGGAGTTTTCTATGTAGCCATGATTGTTGTAGCCAATTTCTGATTGTTTTTTATTTGTAGATAACTTGCTAGTCTCAATAATCTCCTAGATTTTAGTCATAGCTTGGAAATCCAAGCTATATGAAATTTTATTCTTATTAATGAAATGATCCATTTACCCCACAAAAAAAATTGTTCAATTCCTCATTAAATAGATATAAGTAATATTAATTTTTTGATTCAAATATAGAATAAATTATTATTGAAATTAGAAGATATGATTTTAGTGTATTATGTGTTTTGAAATTGAATTTATGTGAGAAAAATATAGATATAATATCCATTCTCCTATCCATTTAAGATAAATTTAAATTAACAATAAAGTTTTTAATAAAAAATTATTTCTATATTTAATAATTATAAGTTTTAAAACAATAAAAAATAAACAAAAATAACAATAATAATATTTTTTTTTACATATTATTCCTAGATATGCGAATAATAATATATATATATAATTATATATATATTTATATATATATATATATATATAAAATTGGAAAATAAAAATGTACTATGTTTAATTCTTTGTAATGGGAACAGTACAAAAAGTACTGTTAAAAAAATGTATTGTGTTTCTTCATAGTAATTGTGTTTCTGTCATGCTTAAACTAAGAAGAAAATTTGGTTTTTCCATTTTTCTCCTCGTTTTATTTTTTTCTTCTTCATAATTTCCTCAATTTATATATATTATTATATATATATATATATATATATATATATATATAATATATATAATGGATATTTATTGTATATTTATAATTAGATGTCTAGTGTTAAATACATAATATTTATGTGTTTATATACTAGTTCATAATATTTCAGCTTGTGATATAAATATTCATAATTACAAAAATAAGATTGGAAAGAGTATTCATTACTATTACACAAACAGAAATATTTTAACATCAACATCAATGGCATATGCCAACCTTTTCCTATAAGTACGATGAAAACAATAATGTGCATATACATGCGGGCCATCCTCCTGCACTCTATTTTAGCTAAATTAAGAATAGATGAAGGTTTTTATTATGCCTATGGAATTCCATTCCCATCCATTTCTATCGAAAGGCCCTAGGCAATTTATGGATGCACCGATGTTGGGTGAAAGGCCCTAATGATAATGCTTTGATAAGCTCTAAATGTTCTCATCATGAGTTTTTCACTCTCATAGATGCAAGCTTGCTATTATCCCACACACAATTGTTTCACATGCTTCTCCTACACACACCTCTCTCACACATGTTGTCATAGAGAGGGTATTTTCACACATTCACAATACATAAGGGGAATAGGAAAGTTGAACCATATATTATTTTTCATTCTTATCAATATAGTTAGTAATGGATTTGACACACAAAAAGTAAAAACATTGTCCTTTAAACCATAAGTGTCACGAAAAAAAAATCAGTATATTTTCATGCTCTCCAACGTTATAACCTTATGCATCTAGTGAAGTGTAGGTGATGGGATCTCCTTTTTTAATAAGTTATCATTGTGACATGGAATCATAATCAAACCAAATAGTATGGGAATTTTAGACTTGAGATTTTAATTTTTTTCATAATAAAATCAAATATGTATCGGGAATGAATCACAAAGTGTTTTGATTTTTTTCCTACTAACCAAAAAATAAGTTAATAGCCTCTATTGAGATAAACTGCAAAAACCACCCAATCATATTTTACCATAATATACTAGGTTATCATATATCTCTCCATCATAATCGAGTTACGTGAATTGAAGTAACAAAAATAAGTCTTAAAATCAAGTTATCTGTAATTGTTTCCTAATCTTATAAATGAACTAGATGTATTCCTCATTTCCCCATTTCCTCTTTATAGCATGCCTTTCAACGTACATGCAATAATGAGCCAAAGATATACAAGACCACTTAATAATATTCCGTTTATCGCTCTCAAAAAAATATATCCTCTTCATCTCCTTCTCTTTCTTATTACACCACCCAAGAATAATTAATAGAATGAATTGGAATATATTTCCACCTTCTATATCGGTAACACAAATAATAAATATTGCAAATATCACAACAATATTACCTACACAAATGAAGATCATTGTACAATACATGATAAAAGGAAAAAGAATATCATTGTACAATACATGATAAAAGGAAAAAGAACTACTTACTGGATAAGAACCAAGAGATTAGAGAATATAAAATTGAGGTCAATGATACCAGCTCCTTAACTCAATTCTTATGGCCAATGATTATTCTAGCATTAAAAAGGAAACTCCTTTCACATAAAACTATCGAATTAGCTATAAACTAGCATATCGAGCCATGGACAATAGAATATAGAAAATATATAGCCCTAAAGGGTTGGCAGGGGAACTCTTACTACCAAAATGATCTCATATATAGTTATAAAATCTTGAATAAGTTAATAATTTAGAGAAAAAAATAATAAACTCATAAACATGTCAAGCCATAGCCACTATCATCAAGCCTTTTCCAAGATAATGTTTAATTTAATGGCACTCTAATTAATTTGTTTCACATGATTATTAATAAGGCCTAATATTTTAGCCGTATAGTAGTCTATGAATTTTATAACAAAACGTAATAATATATAAATATAGTATTATAGAATGTATTACAGAATGTATTACAGAAAAACTTGCAATATCCCTGACTAGCTCTTTACTTTCTAGTCCTCAAGCTTGTCAAACATGATAATTTGAACAAATACACAATCGTGTGATATAAAAAAATCAAGGACCACAATGCACTTTTCAATCAACTTATAATGATATCTTTAAAGAATCCAATATGATATCACCCTTTTAAGCTACTCAACACCATATTATATTAGTCCTAAGTTTTCACTTACAAAATTGTCCTCCATAACAAACTGCAATTGTAGATATTGAAAAATCATGAGAAATATCAATAAATTGTTGGAAGAATGAAGGGTCAATACCAATGCTTCACCATCTGATTCCCCATCTCATAATTCCATATAAATTGACAACATAAATGGAAATTTTGTGCAAATTATAAAGACATGAAGAAATTAATGTTAAAAAACCATTACCCACTCCTCAACATCATTAATATCATTGATCAAATTAAGAGAGCCAAGTATTTCACCAAAAATTATTTAGGATTTTATGTCCACCAACTTACATTAAGCCAAAAAAATATTTGCAAAGACTACGTTTTTTATACATTAATTTCTTTTCTTTTAATGAAAAGTGTAGATTTTCCATTTTTATTTTAATGGAATTTTTAAAAATATCTAAAAATTAAACTAGGAGTTTTATTTCCTCCCACTTACCATTATAATGCATTAGTTTGTCTTCCCTAAACACAAGATGTAGATATGATATTTTCTTTTCAATGGGAATTCTAGAAATGTTTACATGGTAATATAGATTCTTGAATGCAATAGGGAGAACATTGTCACATTATACCATAATATATCTAAGATAGAAAATATAATATGGTTATAAATAAAGTAAAACTCTACAAAAATTCCATAAAGAATAAGTATTTATCTTTTCATTAAATTTTCATAGTGATGACTATGAGGATGGATACAAATGTTGATTTTCATTTAAATGAGGATAAAAAAACGCCACTTATATTTTATTTTTATCATTTTGACTTATAATACTATGGTATGGTATAAAACTCGGAACTGCATGAATATATATAATGTGATCCGGCTGTGGTCCTATTTATAGAAAAGGGAAAAAGTATGTTCATCACCATAATGAATAGTGATATTCTACGATAATAGACCCTACATGTATAAAGTCCTTTTCACTCACGAGACCGAAGATAAATGAAGATGGAAAAATGTGGGAAAATATATTTCTAATTCTATAAAATAAAAAATGAAATAACATTGTCTAATGATTTAGAAGGGATGTAGCGCAGCTTGGTAGCATGTTTGTTTGGTACAAAATGTCGCAGGTTCAATAATCTGTCAATCCCTACCTTTCCCTATTTTTCTTATGGAAGAAAGGAACGAAAGATCATTTGATATCGATTCGAACGGAACATAATAAATAATTGAATCGTATCAGATGCGAAAGTGTTTTGCTCTGAAGAGTATCAACAAAAGGTATTTTTCCTTCATCTCCTTATAATTATAGTATATAAGTTTGAATGTTCATTTTCATTCAAATTTAGATGATGAAAATTTCACATATATTTTTATTTTTATTATTTTGGATTAATTCCTATCGTATATAAACATTTTAGTTCATCTTTTTAGATTGGTAGTAAATCATTTATTATAGGTAGAGAATAATTATTAGGTTTGTCTAATATATGTTGAAATGGTATTATTATGGTATTATTGAGTTTATTTATAGATGGAATTTCGTTTATTTGGTTAAAAGTATAATAATAATTGTATTGACATAATTTTATGTTTTGGTATGTTTGTATATTTTAATAATAAAAAATGATATCTTAAATTTGTTTTTGGTGATAAATATAAGGTATATTTTTCTTAATTTGATAATTGTTTGTGATGTTCACTAAATTAAGTTTGTAGAATTTATAATTAGCTTATTTTTCTCTTGATTATTATAGTGTTCTTATTATCAAATAACTACCAAAACATGAAGATCAATAGAATAAGTGGACAAAAGATATAGGTTACTAGCTAGGGCCAAAGCCTCTCCAAGAGAGGAAAACCCACAAGAATTCTTCTATTCTTATAGAAAATTCAAATGATGAATTCCAAAGCAAAGACCCCTCCAAGACCAAGCCAACCTTCCTAGTTGATGAGAAACAAATTTTATCCTTCTAGCAACTTCAGCAACTTTTTGAAACTTCAACCCCGAGTAATAATTCCGCCCTTTAGTGCAGGCCTACAACTTTTCATCCCCACTATAGCAGCTGCAACTTCACACGTTTGGGATAGATATGCTAATTTTATGCCTCCTTTATCCTTTACTTGGCTCACTTCTTCTTTCTTGAATAGATAAATGATATGTCTTGTCTTTTGATCACAGATTTTTACCTTTCTTGGAGATTTGAAATTTCGTCCTATGTAGTTGTAGAAACCCTAGCTTCCTCTTCATACATGTGAGAGATATTAACCCAAACACTTCAAATTTTGTCATATTCTAGTCCTTTTCCTTTGCTCTTCTTTCTTTCTCTTCCACTTCTTCTTCTAGCGATCGAACTTCTTGGATGATCTTCAAATGAGTTCAAGCTATTCTTATAAATGGGCTTTCTAGGAGCGTGAATTACCTTTAATGGGGTTAACTTCTTCTCTTGCATTTTAACTTTTTCTCTTGCTGACCAACTTGGTCTTGGAGGGACTTTTGACACACTTTTGACTCAAATAAATTCTTCTAACATTTTACGAGACACCCAATGGGATCTATTACATATGAAAATGACTCTTTTGACTTCTTGAATCTATGACAAAACCCTATAAGCACACAATGGGTGCTTGAACTAAAAAAAATTGACCTAGAGTATGAAACTCATGCTATAAAACTAAAATATTAATTTTTCTTTCTCTTTTACATCAAATACATAAAATCAAGACTACATAGGATATTATTAATACAGAACCTAGTTAAATATTCCAGCACTCCATCTTCACTAGGGAGGTATTCATAATACATAGAAGGTACATGGAAATTCTCACATTGAATAATTCTCATAAGAAGAGTCAGATTGTTAAACCATATCATAAGCTATATTTTCATCTTATATCAGTACATCTCATCATATCAACCAACATTTTCATGTAGAAAGGCCTTGACTAACAACTCTATTTCTCCACTATATTATAGCACAATATTGGGGAGACAATGATTTATAAACACCCTCGTCATTGTCTTTCAAGGCACATACCCCATCTGGATGTTCACAAGGTATCTCCTTTTAGGACCATTCCTATCTTTGACTTACACATCCTCAAGGAAATTCCTATTCGACTACTCTTGCCTATTGGATGCCCTACCTCATCCTCAAAGAGTATCGATATCATTCTCAGATTCCTACCCAATCCTCCATTCTTTCTTCATGATATGAGGACAAGAATGATGTGTCTATCTCTTCCTCTTAACTAGGGAGGATATACTCATTTCTTTACATGAAAGAAATATACCCAAGCTCCCTCTTAACTAGGGACATGTTTCCAACAACAATTATTTGTTCTTCTGTGAATATCATGGTACTATTAGCTTCTTGTAGGAATCCTCTTTTTGCATCATCATGTCATGAACAAACTTCAACTTCTTCATCATGGAGTCATATTCTTCCATAACTTCTCAGTAGGGCTTCGACCATCTTCTATATCACTTTCCCTTCAATGAAACATAGTAGTGAAATTTTTCATGTCATCACCCTTATCATCAGAGAGTGACATTCATTGTCATCATTTGGTTTTCCTTCATATAGTTACCTCTTCCAAGTCATATTCCTCTCAAAATCATCCAAATTTATGTTTTCTAGTTGTAAGTGAATTTCTACAATATTCTGTCGGTAGCCCTATTCCAATCCAACCATATGCTTGCTTTCAAAAATCAAATGTGAATATCAAACCAAAATTACCTCTTTATGGTGGCCATTTATCAAATCATATATTTTTGCAACATCAACATCCTTTTCTATATGAATCCATCTCCAAGGCTTCCATTACCGATGTTTTCATTGTTTATCATACTTATCAGGTTTTTTATAATTTCCTTATGAATATATCATAGCCAATCTCTTTTAACATAATATTTTGATTATTCATACTATTTATGCAGTTATAGACACATCTTCACAAACTCTTGTTTATACTGCTTCTTCAGGATCTATATACATAATTCCTCGTGTAGGAACAGTTGTTTCCTAGCACCTCATATTCCTTAGGAGGTCATATGATATGTTGATTCCATCATGTTGTTATGTAGTATGCCAAACTTATGCCTTCATGTATTATATTCCTTCATGTAACCATCCAAGCTTCCTTCAACAACTTCCTTTTTCTTGCTTAAAGATGAAAATGCTTGAACTAGATTGTCATGTTGCACTTTTTTGTCACAATACCTCCATCCTTATAAATTGTGGATCCCATGCCAAGTGGAATGTAGATTAACTATGTATCACTTGATTCTTCTAAGTAGAGGTGAACCTTTTCAACAAAGATTCCAATGGAGGATCTTGATGATACTTATTCTGTAAATGCTTATTTTTAGTGATGATGAGGTGTGATGATTTTGTATCTTCCTATCTTGCTAGATGACTCGCTTCAACCATGCAAATTGTTGTTTCTTCTATCCTTTCATGCTTCTAGTATGATGTCATCTAAATTACTACTATAATGCCTCATATAACTGTAATGCTTCCTACCATGATTGTTCTCTTCAAAATAAAATTAATATATGAGATACCTTTAATAGTAGAGGTCTTTTCCTTCTTCCTTCTCTATTTTCTTCTCTTCCGGTTCTTCTACTCCTTTGGTCACATGGGATTCACTTATTTCTTTCCTTTTATTGTTGCCCTTCTTAGGTTTAGTGATGCAGGAGCATTAGAGCACACTTAATCAAAATTTAAATTTAAATCTGTGAAAGGGGAAACATGGACAATCATGGTAAAATGGGGGAAATTATGTTTAAACAGAGCTAAATTGATGGAATTGATAAGTCTCTAGAAAGCTTGATTAAATGTAATTATCTACCTTGTATGCAAATAGAGAGATTTAGGGGTTTGATTGAGTGATTTGTGGGAGGAAAACGTGGATCCTAGATGATCCACGTCTTTGTAGTTTCCTATATAAGAAAGTATGTGTTGTGTGAAAGAGAGATAGAGAGTACACGATGTAGCCACAAGGCAATTCATGAGTTTGGGCCGTGATGACTTAGCCTGTAATTGAATTATGTATATAATTGGAATATGCATGTTATCTAGATTTCATGTGTTTGTGTATTGTTTACATATACATTCTTTATTGTAAAGTTGATAAATTGTGTGTGTGAGTGTAAGGGACGAAGTTCCTATGAACTTTGCCTTAGATAAAGTATGGCAGAGATAAAGTGTGTTGTAATATGAGTTTCATTGATAAGAAAATGGGAGATTCGTTGGATTAAGAACAGATCAACGAATGAGAGGTGTTCAATTGAAACTAAATTCAATTGAACAGCACAGCGGAAACTGTCGGATCGGCCTGATCGATGGATAATAATGATAGAATAGGAATGGCAGAGATTAAGCGCTAACCCTTTATTAAGCCGAGTTTCTTTAAATTGCATATTGAGCACGTGGGCAGTTTCCAAAGACAGGAAGTGGTATTTTGCACGCCCTAAAGGTGGGAAGTTGTATTTCTAAGTTCTACGTGATTAACCTTAGTGGTTGACACGTAGCATGGGAAAACCACTTTTCTCGCTCGCTTTCGTAGTATTAACCACCGTGCTAGTTGGAGCGCGAGATTGTGCGATATCTATTAGATCAAGCAGGAGCAAGTCGACGGTAGAGATCTTCCAGGCTATTTGGCGAGCGGTGATGCGATAACCATCCCATGGGAGAAGATCCACGGTGATCGTGCCAGAACTTGCAAGCAAGTTACTTTGACTAGCGGACCTGATAAACTCATTAAAAAGAGTTTACAGTTCCAAGTGATCAAACTGTTCGTTGAAAGGGTGATCGAACGCATATCACTTCCGAAAGTGCACGTAGGTTAACATTTGATTTGGATGCAATAAGGTTTTGTTCAATGGGATTAAAACCTCATTGAGTTCCAGCCATAAAGACTGTTCGTTAGTTGATTGTTCGAGTTTTGTTATGAAGCCCACTGGTTAAAAATTCTTCCGATGTAACGTGGGCCCATAACCTGCAAGTCCATGCAAATTATGTAAATATGCAGTTTTGCTATGTCAAATTGGTATTAGAGCAAGGAAAGGTTTACTGCGAGAAAGAGTTTGCGTGCAAAAGAAGCAGGTACAATTATGTTGAATATCAAAGAGTTTATGGTCTTTATATTATCGTACAGGTAGCGGCAGAAGAAGGTGAGAAGATTGCAACAACCTAGAGCTAGGAGTTCTCAAATGGTTCCAAAGAAGAGTGAACCAGAGAGATGCCAAAAGAGTAAGCATAGAGGAGAGAAGCTTTGTGAGGTATCGTGTAGTAGGGAGGACTTTTTACTGCAAAGGTTTTGTTGCATCTCACAGAAAGATCATAAAGGCAATTCCACAGAGGATGTCGGTAGAATTTCTAAGGGACAAAGAAGGCATATGACCAGGAGGTCATAAAATTTTTGTACCTTAGGAGTCTGATGCAGGAGCATCGAAGCACACTTAATCAAATTTTAAATTTAAATATATGAAAGGGGAAACGTGGACAATCATGGTAAAATGGGGCAAATTCTGTTTAAACAGAGTTAACTTGATGGAATTGATAAGTCTCTAGAAGCCTTGATTAAATGTAATTATTTGCCATGTATACAAATAGAGAGATTTAGGGGTTTGAATGAGCGATTTGTGGGAGGAAATCGTGGATCCTAAATGATCTATGCCTTTGTAATTTCCTATATAAGAGAGTTTGTGTTGTGTGAAAGAGAGATAGAGAGTACACAACGTAGCCACAGGGAAATTTGTGAGTTCGGGCCCTGAGGCCTTAGCCTGTAATCGAATTATGTATATAATTGGAATATGTGTGTTATGTGGATTTCGTGTGTCTGTGTATTGTTTACATATACGTTCTTTACTGTAAATTTGATAAATTGTGTGTGTGAGTGTAAGGGACGAAGTCCCTATGAAGAACTTCGCCTTAGATAAATTATGGCAAGGATAAAGTGTGTTGTAATACGAGTTTCATCGATAAGCAAATGGGAGAGTCATTGGATTGAGAATAGATCAATGGATGAGAGGTGTTCAATCGAAACTGGAGTCGATTGAATAGCACAACGGAAACTATCAGATCGCCCTGATCGATGGATAATAATGACAGAAGAGGAATGGTAGAGATTAAGCGCTAACCCTTTATTAAGCCGAGTTTCTTTAAATTATGTATTGATCACGTGGGCAATTTCCAGAGACGGGAAGTGGTATCTCACGCGCCCTAAAGGTGGGAAGCTGTATTTCTAAATTCTATGCGATTAACCTTAGCGGTTGACACGTAGCATGGGAAAACCACTTTTCTCACGTGCTTTCGAAGTATTAACTGTTGTGCTAGTTGAAGCGCAAGATTGTGCGATATCCATTAGATCAAGCAGGAGCAGGCCGATAGTAGAGATTGTTCAAGCTAGTAGGCGAGCGAAGATGCGATAACCGTCCAATGGGAGAAGATCCACGGTGATTGTGTGGGAACTTGCAAGCAAGTTACTTCGACTAGTGGACCGATAAACTCATTAAAAAGAGTTTACAGTTCCAAGTGATCGGATCGTCCGTTGAATGGGTGATCAGACACATATCGCTTCCGAAAGTGCACACAGGTTAACATTTGATTGAGTTTTGATAAGGTTTTTTTCAATGAGATTACAACCTCATTGAGTTCTAGCCATCAAGACTGTTCATTGGTTAATTGTTCGAGTTTTGTTATGAAGCCCGCTGGTTAAAAATGCTTCCAATGTATACATGGGCCCATAACCCACAGTTCCACGTGAATGTAAAGATGCAATTTTGCTGCGTCATTTAGGATAATTCTTTTTGAAGTGCCCATATTTATTACATTCTTACCATTGAATCTTAGACATGTCAATTTTATTTTGAAACTTCTTTTGAGGATCGAAATTCCCAAGCTTTCCTTTCCTCCTTGTCATAGTTGCAAATGATTTTATTTTCTCATTTGATCCATCAACATTTTTTTCTTTTAATCTAGTCGATTCAATCTTACATAATTCCCATTAATCATTGAATGATGTACCTTCCTTCTTTCTATAGATGCTTGATACAAAGTTGCCCCATTCATCTGGTACTGCATTGAGTACACAACTGGTCATCTCTAGATTTGACATTATTTCTCATAACTCTTGTAGTTGATATCTAATTTTAGATACCTTCATGAGACATGAATCTACCCCTTCTTTTCATACTTTCATCTTGTATAATCCAATTCTTAAATATATTATTTACCAGTTGTACTTATAGAGTACAACTCTACCAACTTGTCATAGATCTCGCTTTGATGTCTTTAATGAGAGAATCCTTGATAGATTCAATGAGGATTATTTGAGCACTTATTTATCCTTTCATATATTTTTATAATGCTTGAGATTATTCTTGAGGAGGCTTGTGATGAAGCCTTTGAAATAATCAAAAACTTTGTTTTCTATGAGAATAAAATCTATTCTCTTCTTCCATGTAAGGTAGTTTGATGTACCAACAAGTTTATTGTTCTCCTTGCAAACAATGGTCATTTTATTTTTAGGTTGAGGCATAAACATAAAGTACTCGGTTGAAAAATAAGTATTCCTTCTTGTTTATGATGTCTTCAACTAGACTGTGAAATTCAGAATGAGGTAGGGATGATCTACCTTCTTCAAAATGATGATTCCTTTTTCTTCAGGATGAGGAGAGATGTTCTTATTCCTTCAGAGATGCATGAGATGTGATATTTTATTCAATGTGAGGTAAATCACTTTGATTGCTTTGATGATGATGAATATATCTTCTGGATTCCTTTGAACAATGATGTAGATTGTGGAGGCTTCCCAAGATACTTCAATATGTAAAATCCTTCCTTCTTTGAGATGGAGGTGGGGTACTTGAGGTCTTCTTTCCTTCTTCCAAAAGTTCTTCTTTCAATATGATAGAATCTTCGTGAAGTAATGACTAGTTCCTTCTTGATGCTCTTCCTCTTATATTTGGCCCTTATGTGTCATTTTTCAATTGAGTTATCTTCAAGTTTCCTTGTTACCTTAACTCTGATACCATGTTAAGAAATCTTGAGCAGTTAAATTAGATGATATTTCTCTTAAATGGATAACTTATTGTGATGTTCTTGTTGATAAATTTAGGGCATAAAGAGAGGGTGATTTCTCTAGCTTATGATAATTCCTTGTGAATGATTTTTACATATATTGATTAGGTTCTTCTTTTAGCTTGATTATTATAGTGTTCACTTCATCAAACAACTATCAAAACAGAAATAACAATGTGACAAAGGACACAATATATAAGCAATAAGCCAGGGTCAAAACATCTCCAATATTGAGAGGAAAACCCATAAAATTATTCTGCATATAGAATCTTAAATTTATGAATTCTAAGACCTAGACCCTTGACCAAAACCCCCTCCAAGACCAAGTAAAAGTTTCTCCTTGACGATATTTTTTTCCTTGAAGTCAACATTGGTCATACTTATCTACTGCTTCATATTTCAACCCCTTACATTAGAATCTCGGCTAGCTGTTGCATATCTGCAATTACGACTTCTTTTGTAGAAACCCTAGATTACATAAGAGGCTTGAAAAATGGTGAATTTCCCTTTTCTCTTGTTCGCTCTACTTGGCTCCCTTATTTGTCAACTTGGTTTGCTAGAGATAATTTTCTTAGTCCAAAATATAGCTCTTGAATATGAATGCAACTTCGTGCTTACTGTTATAGAAAAAATGCCCTAACACTTCGCACGTGTCAAGGAGAATGACCCAAAACATATCTATAATTGATTCGATCTTCATGTTCTCTTGCTTCTCCTTGATTAGGCTTCTTTATATTCCTTGATCAAACTCTTGTATGCTTGATTTAATGTGTCTTGAGTGAGGTCAATTTCCTCTTTATATGTCCCTTCTTGAGCCTCCAAATAGGCCAATTTTTCCTTCTAGAGAGGTTGAATGCACTTTTGTAGGCCGACTTGATCCTTTGCATTTGACAAGGTCTTGGAGGGTTATTGGAGTTTGTCTTTGACTCAATTTTTTTTTTTTTTATTACAATATGTAACATTCCCAAGAAGGGTTGTTCATACATGACAATGACTCTTTTGACTTTATAGACTCAATGAAAAATCCTAGAAGCTATCAATTGGACATTGATCTTAAAATAAATTTCCCTTGAGCATGAAACCCATGCTTGAAGAATAATAATAATAAATTTATTTTTCTCTTTTCATTGAATACATAAAATCAACATTACATATGCCATTATGAAGACCGAAACTAGTTACATTTTTCAACACTCTTAACTAGGGAGTTATTCATAATCCATACAAGGTACTTGGACATTCTCAATCTGAAGAATTCTCATAAGAAGATCTGGATTGGTAATCCATCTGTATAGCATCATATCATCCAACATTTTCATAGAGCAAGGCCTTAACTAACAACTTTATCTCTCCACAAGATCAGGGCATAATGTTGGCGAGACCAATGATTTATAGACACCCTCATCATTGTCTCTCTCAGAAAATACCCCACTCAGGTTCTCTTAGAGTATGTTCCATCAGGACTATTCTTATCTTGGATTCCCAGTCCTCAAATAAAATTAGTCCTCCGTGACTATGCCCTACCACATCCTCAAAGAGTAACAAATGTCAGATGCTTACTCAATCTCCATTCTTTCTTCCCAAGTGAAGGTAAGAATGATGTGTGTATCTCTCCCTCTCAACTATGGAGGATATACCTATTCCAATGAATTAATGTACCCATTCCTACAAAAGGAAGGTACCCAATCTCCCCCTTAACCAGGGACCTGACTAAGGACTTGCTTCATGTAGTTCTTTAGGTGGAGATCATGGGACAAACAAATGCTTGTAGGACTCCCTCTTTTGATGTCATGAATTTCTTCTTTTCTATGTAGCATACATATTTTTGGGACTTCTTGTAGGGCATAGACCATCCATCACTTTAATTTATGAATCATGTCAGTCATGTCATCCTTCATTTCATCATAAATTGATCCATTAGTCCATATATGGCCTTCCTTCATACCTTTCTACCTTATTCACATCATGTTTCCTTCAGGATATCTCATCCTACCACATGAGTATCAGTTGTAGATAACATCTACATCTCTTCCCTTGGTAGCTTTGCATTAGCCCATCCATATATTGTTCAAAAATAGAAAATTAAAATTAAATAAAAATTAACTTTGTTATGGTATTTCATCATGAGATCTCCTTGTTTTCATCAACAATTTGCATACATGTTGACACGTCTCCGAAAACATATACAATGTCAAGGATCCCTTTCTTTTTCAAACTTCATCAAATCTTCATATCTTTCCCATGGAGATATCATAGTCAAATATTTTAGTCCGTGGATGTTGATAGCCTTATCCATAGTTTCATTTTTCATGATATCATCCTTTCTTTATTCACGTATTTCTTCTTAGTAACTTCCAATCATAATTCCTTCAACTTTTTCAACCACCTCATATTTCATATGTGGACATATTTTGTTGATTTCATCTCGTCAATGTGTGAACCATGCCTTCATGCATCCTTCCAAAGGAGGATATCCTTTATTTTTATCATGCTCTTGAGGTAGGGTATTCATCCATGTTATCTGAGACCATATGACATGACTCAATTAAATACATGCATACATATCTCATCTCTTCCTTTAGGCCATCTAGACTTCCTTTAGGAGCTTCCTTGATTGAAAGAACTTCAATCACCTTGACCTTATTTGCTTCTTAGGACATCATACCATTATTCTATGAATCCCAAACAAGATGGAATTATTGGCTAGATACTTTCTTCTTCCAATGGGTGAACCTTCCAATGAATATTCCAATGGAGGATCTTGGTCATCCTTATCCATTAATTCTTTTCTTGAATGATGTATGATGAGATTTATACTAGATGACTTTCTTATTCTCATAAGTACTACTGATGCTTCTATTGAGGTTACCAAGAGCTACATCCTTTTATAGGTAGCTGCCATAGACTTCTATTTCATATATCTTTCATGCTTTTCTAAGATGATGTCATGAGCTCTTTCTTTCAATTGTATGCTTCTATGATGCCACGATGCATCCTATAATGCTTCTTAGTGATTCCTACCATCATATTTATACAATATAAAGCTTGAAAACATAAACTTGAAAAGAACTAGGTGAGGAAAACTATTTCAATCATAGTAGAGATCTTTTACTTCCTCTTTCTTAGATTTCTTATTTTCAGCTTCCTCCACTTCTTCAGTGATCTGGGCCTCTTCCATTCCTCTTCTGTTGTTTTCCTTCTTGAGCTTAGGACAATCTCTCTTGTAGTGCCCATATTCTTGGAATCCATAGCATTTAACCTTTTCTATATTCCTCTTCCTTTTCTAAGGACCAAATTTCCCAAATTTACCTTTCCTTTTCACTATGGTAGCATATGCTTAGCTTTGCTTGTTTGATCCTACATTAGTCTTTGCCTTCAACCTAGTTTATTCAATTTTTCATAGTGACCATAGATCATTTAATGGATTAGCTTCCTTCTTCCCATAGATTCTTGATGTGAAGTTTCCCCATTCTTCTGGTAGTGTATTGAGCACTATGGTAGTCATCTCCTTATTAGGAATTATTTCTCCCAACTCTTGTAGTTGGTCCCTTATTTCAGAAACCCTCATAAATTATGAGGCTATTCCTTATTATTTTGATATCTTCATCGTGTATAGTTATTTCCTTAATGATATTACTTCTTCTGTAGTGTGTTATCACCTGGATTGAACCTCAGGCTAAAGGAAGGCAATGCTAGGGTAACCACAAACCACGCTTAAACAAGTAGCTAGCCCTACTAGGCCAGGAGAGGGCTCTCTCTGTAAGGATCTCAGCCAAGATGACTGGATCAGGAAAAGGATATTAGGCTAGGTATAGTAGCACAAGGTTTGATTTGATTTTTGAAGGGGTTTTGTTGGATCAGGAGGAGCTGGACAGTTAGGGATAGGGAATTAGGTCAAAATTGTAGGGTGTTCAATGGGGCAAGATAGGCATAAGGTTTATCACTCTAGGGCTTGATGGGTGAGGTGTTCTAAGACTAGTGAGAAGCTAGGAAGAGCATGTGATTACCATGGATCCCTCCTAGACTGTAGAAAACATATAAAGGTGAATATTTCCCCAAAGCAGGGCAGTGATGTTATGAATTTTGCCTATCAACTTGAAAACATTCACTTAGAAGCAATGAAATGATTAATGAAGTACACAAAACATATAACATATGATCACAAGAGAAGAAGTTGAACTAAACTTCATACCACATGGATCCCAAAGAAATAGTTAAAATTTTTATTGATCTCCTGCTAAACTGCTACAAAATGATGTACAATCAAGGCATAAGCATCCAGCTGAGTCCAACCCTTTACAATGAGAAAGAAGAAGAAGAAATAGGCATTGTTTCAACCTCCTCCCATCCTCATGGGTCGAATCCCTAAGATGAGGAGCTAATCTAACCAACTCTGAACAAGAAACTAGACTATAGGCATCTTAACAACTTGCCTCTAAAAGTGAAAAAACTGATTCATTTAAGCTCAAATTGACTTTTAATCTAATGAATCTAGCCTCTACTACTAATTATCCATCATATTTACAATCCAAGTCATAATTTACATCAGTAAAACATCCTCCATGAGAAAAAATCCATGAACACAGTAAAAACATAGAAAAATGGCCATCCTATGAAAAATTTGACGCGCAGCACCACTGGTCCAACGTGCAATGCCACTTTTAGGTCCCTTTTGGAGGCTTTCCCGGCATCCAAATTGAGCTCATGATAGCGCCTTGGAAACATATTCAAGTCTAATTTCCAAAACACCTAGAATTTTTTCATTTGAAGCTCATTTACCCCTCAAAAGTTGATTCTCCCAAGACTGCTTTTGTGTGTCCAAAAAGTGGCAGAAAGGTCATTTTAGGGTGTTTTTGACCTTTTGGCAGACCAGTTATGACCAAAAACTTAGCAAATCCATAGAGTGCATGTACTCATCACTTTGAATCCAAAAATTCAAGTCATTTGTCCATTGGGTGCCCCTATGAAAATGCAGCACCAGTGGCACTATGTGTTGAGCCAAATTTTCTGTGTTTGCAATTTCCAAAATTTGCAAAAAGAAAAATCTCCTCCAAACATGACCAAAATTGGTGAGTAGCACCACCATCAAGCATCTTTATGATCTAAGGAAGCTTCAGCAAGCAACCTAAGCCTTTCCTCCTCTTTTTTTTCCCTTTAGAGCCCGCCTTAGCCTAGCTTTCATCTATTTGACCCTCATGTTACAAATTTTGTTCTGGGTCCTATAGTGGTAGGCCATGTGCCTGATGATCTGGTTGTCCCTATTGGCCTTTTGCAATAGATTTTCTAAGTGCAAATGGACCTTTTCAAGCCAAATCTCTCTATCACCCTCAATTTCTTTCTCAATTGGAGTCAAAGTGACTGGTGCCTCTTCTTCTTTCATTGCTGACTTACCCTTGTCACCTTGTCTTTTTATCTTGAGAAGTTCCAGCTCCATGAGGACTTGCTTGTCACTCAGCTGCTTGTTCTCTTGTTCCAGATATGTGATGACATACTTGGCTCTCGCCAAGTTGTCCATCAATGCTTGGACTTGAGCCTCCTTTTCCTATATGATGATGTCCTTTATTGTTTCTTCATCCTAAGCCTCTAAGTCAATTGTCTCCATGCCATGATGAGTATAACGCTGCTCTGGCTCATCTTTCTCTGTCAAATCAAAGTCGCTCTCTTCCTCCTCATCATCAAAACTTTCCTCCAGCATCTTTTCTTTCCCTTTGTGTAGATGTTGCACCTATACCTGTTGTGTTGATGAAGAAGGCAAAGCCCCTTCCACATCCTGTGGAGCTAGCATTTGCCTATGAGTTGATGAAGAAGGCAAATTCCCTTCCACATACTATGGAGCAAACACTTTCCTATCAGCTGCAAATGATATCCTTGTGCCCCTCTGATATGTCATGTAGGTCCTGGGTACCTCAGTAGCTCTAGTCTCATTGTCCTTCTCATCTGTCTTCACCTGAGAACTACTAGAAGGTCCTCCTGATTCTTGGGACACTAGTGGAGGAATTTGAGGACCCCTGAAGATGTCATGAGAAATAAATGTCTCCCAGTAGATGTTGAGGAGGTTAGGATGATGAAGCACAATCATCTTGATCAGGAAATAATGATAAAGACTACTCATCTGCTGAAGGTATGGATTTTTATGTACAAAGTGGGCCATTTCTCAATATTATTGAACAAGAAATAAGGGAGGTTTAACATCCTCACCCTGGTAAAATGCATGAAAAGCCTGATGTGATAGGTGTATAATCTATAAAATCTACCCTCACAAGTGAAATATTTCATGATGATTTTCATCATGGAGGCATACTTGTCTTCAAGGAACCTGAAAGGAAAAATCCTTTTTGCTTCATTTATGTACCTGTGTTTGATGTAAGGCACATAATAGTGTTCATCCAAGTCATGTGCCTTGTACCATTTCTCCCCTACATTTGGAATCTTGGTTGCATCTGCAATAATGGAGGGTGAAATTGTAAATGTCACCCCAACAAGAGTCACCTTGTTGTCCCAAAGATTGGCTACAAAAAGCCTGGTGAGCTCAGGGTGGTGTTGAACTCTCTCTACTTACTCACAGAACTCATAGCACCCTAGATGCCTGAAACAAGTGACAGCCAAATGATAGGTCTGCAACTCTCTGAGGTTTGATGGCTCTTCCTTGATAATTTTGCCTCCCTTGTGTGGTTTTCTCTGATGCCTAGGTCTATCTGTTGAACTGTCACTGCCAGTGTTTTCCTCCTCCTCATAGTCTCTGTCTTTTTTGTCCATGTTTGCAAATTTTGAGGTTGTGCACTCCTATAAAGGGATGAAGGGAGTGAGCAAGAGTGATTAGGACTAAGGGAATGAGAGATGACCTTGTGAGGTATTTGGTGGGCTATGAAATGAATGGGAGGGTATGAATCATGAAAATGAGGGAGAGGGGCTTGGGTCCTTTTTTGAAGTATAGCTTGTGGGATGAAGGACAAAGGACTATAAAATGTTATGGAGTTATGTAGGGGAAGGGTTCAGGGCTTTAGTGATAAGTGATAGGAGAAATAATGGGGGTTAGGATTTATAGGGTATAATTAAGGAAGAATCTAGGGTTTCAATTTTGCCATTGTAAATTACCTTTAAAAACTTCAATTGCAAACCAATGATGAAGTACAGTGAGGAAACTTACTTGGTTGAGGGAAGAGAGGGTGATTTTTGATGTTTTTAGGTAGCTGGAGGATTCTTGGCCCTTGCTAGCTCAGCAAACAACACCTACTACTGGTGCACATCACCCTCCTAAATGCGAAGTGCAATTGTTTTTTACACTACCAAAACTGGCCTATGCGCAGTGCTTAGTCTCTATGCGCAGAGCTCTGGCCTGAACGCGCAATGCCACTTCAAGACGAATTTTGATTGTCTTCCCGGTGTCCCAATTAGGCGTGGGATAGCTCGTTGGAAAGCGTTTCCTGTCTACGTTCCATAAAATTTTGGATTTTTCAATTTGGAGCTCATTTTCCCTGTCAAAAGCTCAATCGCCCAAGACTAGTCAAAATGTGCATAATGAGGCTGCCAAAATGTAAGTGTTGTTGCAGTCAACTTTTGGAGGTCTTCCTAAACTCAAAATTGATCTCATGATAGCTCATTATAAATATATCTGTGTCGAGTTACCATTTGACTCATCAATAAAGTCATTTGGATACTCCAGCTAGGATACAACTTGATTTTCCGAAGGTCACTCTAGAAGTGCAACAACTCTCCTGTGACACCTGTAGTTTTGACATTTCTCCAAAACCATGACACCTATGTAAAAAATGAAGGAGGTTTTTCTTCTTGGGTATATTATGGATAAATACCTCTCTCACTTTTGTCAAATTCATCTTTTCATGCTCAGAAACATCATTTGAATAAAACCTATCCTGATATGTGGAACAGGGGATTTGTAGAAATGAAGGAAAGTGAAGGGGATGAGGGGCTTATAAATTCTTGAGAAAATTTTTGGGAGTAGGGAATGATGTTAGGAAGTAGGGGAAAGTGTAATTTCAAGGATTTGAGTGAGGGGAAGGGGTCCAAAAGGGAAAAACACAGGCCTAACCTAGAAAAGTGTCAAATTGTAGCAATAGGGTAGGGTTTGTGGTAAAATGATGAATTTGAGGTATATCAGTGATGGGAAGTGTTTAATAAGGTATATTAACGATAGGGGAAGGTGTATGAGCATCAAGATACAAGTTTTGTTGATGATTTGACCATCCAAGAAAAATTACCTTCAAAACCCTAGGAGACAGAAATGAGCCTTACCTAAGCACAAATGAAGCACAAACAAGGTGTAAAATGACCCATTGGAACCTGAAATAATGATGACAAATCTTTGGATGATGGTACACTCAGCCGAATGGTGACATGAACCAATACTTGGAAGACTTTGGAAGGAGTGAAAAGAAATCCTAGACCTAATGCCCAGTGACCAAATTTTTACTTGAAGACTCACTGAAATGAAAAAATTTGACTTTGACACCCTAAGACCACTTTATAAGAGCATATTTGATCACTGGTGGCAGTATGCCCATATTCTTGGCATCCATAGCATTGAACATTTTCTATATTCCTCTTCCTTTTCTAAGGACCAAATTTCCCAAATTTACCTTTCTTCTTCGCCATGGCAGCATATGCTTAGCTTTGCTCATCTGATCCTACATTAGTCTTTGCCTTCAACCTAGTTTATTCAATTTTTCATAGTTACCATAGATCATTTAATGGAGTAGCTTCCTTCTTCCCATAGATTCTTGATGTGAAGTTTCCCCATTCTTCTGATAGTGCATTGAGCACTATGGTAGTCATCTCCTTGTTAGGAATTATTTCTCCCAACTCTTGTAGTTGGTCCCTTATTTCAGACACCCTCATAAATTATGAGGTTATTCCTTATTCTTTTTATATCTTCATCTTGTATAGTTATTTCCTTAATGAGATTACTTCTCCTACAGTGCTTACGGAGAAAATTTCTACAAGCTTGTCATATATTTCTTTTGATGTTTCTAATTTTTATGAATAGGGAATGATGGGATCATTGATGGATTTTATGAGAATACTATAAGACCTTAATTCCCCTTTAATATAACTTGCAAGTACTTTAGAATCTTCTTTTGTAGGTTTAGTGATTGATCCCTTAACATGATCTACTACTTCATTCTATATCATGATCAAATCAATCCTCTTTTTCCATGCAAGAAAGTTTGTAGACCCAACCAACTTGTTGTCGTCCTTGTAAAAGACATTTTGATAGATTCATATGAGGTTATAAAAATAACTACTTGAGAAGGTATTCCTTGATGAAAATATCTTCAATTTTTTTCCTTCTTGATATTGATGATGATATGGAAGTAGATTATTTCTTCTTGAAGAAGGTGTCTTCTCTCAAAAGTGATCCAAAGAGAGGGAGATCACCTTGAATCCTTGATGATGATGACAATGTCCTTGATCTTGCTTCTTTTGGATGATAAGGCTTCAAGTTACTTTGATTTATACATATCTTCAATTTGAGTAGAGGCAGGGTCTTTTGTGTTCTCCTTCCTTGTGATGATGATTTGAGAAAGATTCCCAAGAATGCTTTAAATATAGACTCTTTCCTTAAAAAATTTAGGGTATTAATATTTTCTTCAAGATGATGGTGTAGTCCTTGTCTTTGAAAATCCTTGGATATGATAATATATTTTTATGCTTCGATGCCCTTGATACCTTTCTAGAAATTCGATCCTTGAGTGATTGAGTGTCCTTTATTAAGCTACCCTTCCTTGATTTGTCACCTTATCTCTGATACCATGTTGATAAATCTAGGGTAGAAAGACAAGGTTATTTATCTAGCTTATGATCACTTCTTGTGAATGTTTTTTAACTATCTTGATTAAGTTCTTCTTTTATCTTGATTATTATAGTGTTCACTTCATCAAACAATTACCAAAACATAAAGAACAATGATATGAAGGACATAATATATAAGAAATAAGTCAGGGCAAAAACCTCTCAAATATTGAGAGGAAAACCTACATAATTCCTCTTCTTATAGAATTTTAAATTGATGAATTCTAAGACCTATACCCTTGACCAGAACCCCCTCCAAGACCAAGTCAAAGTTTCTCCTTCGTGAGCTTTTCTTCCTTGAATTGAACGTTGTTAATACTTATCTATTGATTCAAATTTTGACCCCTTACCTCAGAATCTCGGCTAGTTGTTACAAATATGAAATTACATCTTCTTTTGCATAAACCCTAGGTTATATAAGAGGCTTGAAAAATGGACGAATTTCCTTTTTGTCTTCTTCGATCTACTTGGCTTCCCTTCTTTGTCAACTTGGATTGCTAGAGAGACTTTTCTTAGTCCAAAAGATATATCTCTTGAAGATTATTACAACTTCATGACTACTACTGCAGAAATGTTTCTTTGACACTTCGCATGTGTGGAGGAGAATGATCCAAAATAGACCTATAATTGCTTTGATCTTCCTTTTCTCTTGCTTCTCCTTGATTAGGTTTCTTTATCTTCCTTGATCAAACTCTTGTATGCTTGAGTGAATGTGTCTACATTGAGATTGAGCTCTTCTTTATATAGCCCTTCTTAAGCCCTCAAATAGGTCGACTTTTCCTTCTAGAGAGGTCGAATGCACTTTTGTAGGCGGACTTGATCCTTTTCATTTGATAAGGTCTTGGAGGGCTATTTTACTTTGTCTTTGACTCAAATAATGTTTTCTTACAATATGTAACATGCCCAAGAAGGGTTATACATGACAATGACTCTTATGACTTTATAGACTCAATGACAAATCCTAGAAACTCTCAATGGGAGCTTGACCTAAAAATAAATTTCCCTTGAGCATGAAACCCATGCCTCAAGAATAATAATAATAAAATTATTTTTCTCTTTTGATTGAATACATAAAATAAACATTACATATGCCATTATGAAGACCAAACCTAGTTTCATTTTTCAACAGTTATTTAACTTCAACTTGTAGAATTTATAATTAGCTTCTTCTTCTCTTGATTATTATAGTGTTCTTATCAAAAAATAGATACCAAAGCATGAAGATCAATAGAAAAAGTGGACACAAAATATAGGTTGTTAGCCAAGGCCAAGAATTCTTCTCTTCTTATAGAATCTTCAAATGATGAATTCCAAGACCTTTAGACCCAAGACAAATACACCTCCAAGACCAAGTCAACCTTCCTTATATATGAGAAACAATTTTTTTCCTTCAAGTAACTTTAGCAACTTTCTACAACTTCGACCTCTAGCAACAATTTTGGCCTTTACTGTAGGTATGAAAATTTTCAACTCTATTGTAGCAGCTACAAATTTGCACGTGTGGGATAAATAGGCTAATTTTAGGCCTCCTTACTCCTTTACTTGGCTTGCTTATTATTTCTTGAAAAAATCAATGATACGTCTTTATATCTTTTAATTATGGATTTTGACCTTTCTTGGAGATCTAAAATTTTGTCCAATCTAGCTACAAAAGCCCTAGCTTCCTATTTTCATGTGTGAGAGATATTGACGCAGAACCTTCAAATTTTGTCATCTTCTAGTCCTTGTCTTGTCCTTCGTTATTCTTTTCTTGTTATTCTACTTCTTCTTCTTCTAGTGATCGAACTTCTTGGATGATCTTCAAATGAGATTGAGTTCTCCTTATAAATAGGTTTTCTATGAGTGTGAATTACCTTTAATGAGGTTGACTTGTTCTCTTGCAGTCCAACTTGGTCTTGGAGGGACTTTTGACACAAATTTGACTTAAATAAATTCTTTTGACTTTTTACAAGATGCCCAATGGGGTCTATTACATATAATAATGACTCTTTTGACTTCTTTACTCTATGAAAAAACCCTAGAAGCACACAATGGTTGCTTTTAGCACCCAGAAAGTTTCTCTTGGCTATAGAGAGAAATTTCCAATGTAACTGTTGCAATCCAACTTATAGATTTAAGGTTAGCCCCTTCAATCCAAAGAGGGATATCTCTGACCTTTACATTGTGGCTAAATATTTAGATAGGTTGTGTTGATGTAGGGTTTGGTTGAACCTAAAATAAATAGTTCATTGGGTGATGGAGTCAAATAGCTAGGGTTTAGATTAATTTACCAAGATAATTGGTTGTCTAATCAAGATTGATAAAGGAAAGGTGGATATTAGATCGTAGACCTTTGCCATTTTTTGTAGATGGATAAAGAAAAAGGAGAACAATCCACTATAATAGGAAATACACAGCGAATCCTATAGTAGATTTATAGGATCAATCTAAGAAAATTTGAAAAACTCAAATCATGCATCAAAACAGAGATGAATTTTGAATCAATTAATCTTCTTCAAATACTCAGAAGACATACATTCATGAGATTATATAGAGGAAACTGTAAAAACACATAGAGAATACATACTAAAACCTACTATCGCATGGATATTTGTATCACTAGTTAGAATCTACTGATCTTGGCAAATTGAAATGAATAAAGCTCTCAAAACACACATACAATGACTATTTATTTTTTAAAAACCAACCCTTTTTCCATATTTCTCATGTAATATATAGGAAAAATATAATAGGTTTCAAATCCACAATTTGTGGAAAGTGTTAATTACAATAATCCTCAAGATCCAAAATAAATGGATCTAAAAAACTCTTGATCCATATTTAGTCTTCTCTCCAAGTTGAATTTGATGAGGTGGCCTTTAATTGTTGACTTGGCATTTTATAGGAGACAGAATTTCGAAAATTTTGGCAAAATCCTAAAAGTAGGATCCAAAGGTGCATTCGTATATTCCAAACCATGACACCTGTTAAGAAACGGAGTGAGGTTTTTTTTAATTGATCCATTATCTCAAAAGAAATCTTGTGGTTCTCCAAAATTAATCTCCATGTGTTCATAAACTTCTTTTGAAACTAGTGACTAAACTAAGAAAATATAGAATTACAAAATCTGTAAAAATAGGCCTCAAACATTGCTTTGTAGTCTTTAAACCATGATGTCTTGATAAAATATTAAAGAGGATTTTTGAAATCCGCTTGTTCCCAAGAAAAAAACTTTTGTTTTAACTCATCACCACCTGTTTGGAAAATTTCGTTGAACGTGGTAACTAAAACAGGAAAAAAAATAGTGTTGTCATTTCTTCTTAAATCACTTCTCTCCTTTAGTTAGTAAATTTGTTCCCTTTCAAGGTTGTTTTTCCTTATGTTGACTTGTATTCTGTGCACTTCCTCAACCACAAAAACTTCTGATATATGACCATAGTATATCAAAAAAAATTATTGATTAAAGATTAAACTGAGTAGGAAAAAATGTTGAGGGACCATTAGGGTTTGTGCAACAAAAGGGTTTGATGCAACAAAATTAGGGTTTATGTCATACTCTGCCCCTGAAGTCAACTAATCATTTCTCTATGTCTTCTGCAACTTGAGTAAGGATGTCTAGCTTGTTTTGTCCCCTTGTCACCTTTCTAGTGAGTTTTTGTGTACTTTTGTTAGCTTTTAGGGTTTTTTTTCATCTTTCTGTCAACATGCTCTGTTTTCCTCTATCCCTTTCTTCTCTTTGAAATTTTCATAATCTCCTCTACTACATCAATGATCATTGTTTCCTTTAGAATAGGGTTCATTTTATCCTTGAAATTTAATCTCAGCTTGTTTTTGTGGCAGTTGTGAGGTCTTTTGCAATAAACCCTAGGTTTCATTTATGCTTCTTCATCCTCTGTTTTTATATTTTGTTTGCCCTTTTTTACTTTGTTCTATTTTATGTTTTTAAAACCATCTCTCACCCTCAATTGGAAAACTTTTGGCCTCTGTAATGGATTCCTATGTGATTGGGAACTGGAAAGTCTTGATTCTATTTGTGTTTCCATTGAAGGAGAAGATAAAATCGTGGCACCAACTAAGATTATGCACATTGAAACGCTGAAAGACTGGATCCCAACCCGCCTTTTTGAAAAGATCCAACATTTCAGGGTATACTTCAAAATACATGTCATCAGGTTCAAACCTCTTTGCATGACCAGACCGAACCATCTTGCAAAACTCCTATACCTACAAAGACTTTCACTAACCTTGAAATACTCTAATTGAAAGCTACAAGAAACTCAGTAACCTTCCTGCACATGAAAACTGCAAATCTAGGTTTGCTGGAAAAGTTTGTTTTAGGGAAAACATGGAAAATTAGGGTTTATTCCTTAATGACTCTATTGGAAATGAAAATATTGCAGTTTTCATATCATTATGGAGGAGGGATAATACTTTATTAATAAACATTTGGCCACTCAAAATAATTGGATTAAAGGGTCGAAAAGTGATTTTTAAATTTTTTCGAAACATGATACGAAAACATTTCGTAGCATCAGCTAAACTTTTACTATAGGTCAAAGCGTTGTGAAAAATTTAGCATAAGCTTAGGGTTATGTGAAAGAGGTTTAATGACACATCTTCCTAGGCTTAACTAGTAAACTCAAAAAATACAATACCTCCTTTACATAATTATGACCTTACAAAAGATGGGTTGATAACATTGCCTTGAAAAGTAGGTGTAAACGTGATGCTAATAGGTGCTTGACCTAAAAATAAATTGACCTAGGGCATAAAGCCCATGCTATAAAATCACAATAATAAATTGTTTTTCTCTTTTACATCAAATACATAAAATCGAGAATACATAAGATATTATGAAGAGCGAACCTATTTATATATTCCAACAATTATTTATAGATTTTTATTAACACATAAGTAATGTAAATTAATGTGAAAATTAAAATGGACATACATATGGAACTTAATTTTACTAAACTAATGTAAAATGACTAATTTAATTAATTGGTATATAAGGGATGTTAATGGGATGTCAATTGGACTAAATGGGTTTATTACATTCTATTTATAATAAAAATTTCAAAGAAAAAATATGATATCATATGTACATAAACGAATGTAAAAGAGAGGCTAAATATACACTAACTGAATTTTAAAAAACTCAATTACAAAATAAGATGGAAAAAATGTAGAAATAAATTGAAATTTGTAGTTGTTAATGGAATCAAATTGAAATCAATAGATGCAAATTTATTCTACTCAATATGTTGATACAACAAAAACACATGCAATCATTCAATCGTAATGAACATAGTATTTTTATTGGGGAACCAAACTGGGAAAAACCTATCCCCTGTTCCTATTATATCATATAAGGCAATGATCAGTTACAATGACAACTTCAATCCTTCATTAGGGGAATTTTTAGGTCTAAAATGGGCCTCCTAAGGAAATTATAAAATAATAGTGGAAATAATAAAATAAGAATAGATTACATCATCAAATTTTGAAGGGAAAAATGAAAAAACTATTTTTTCAACTCGTGTTTTCAACTTATCTCCCTATGGGTTTCCTCAAATTTCAAGCAGAAACACTTGTTGGATACATAATTTGATTCCTCATCCAAGGAGTACCCATGTTGCATACTTTTGATGGACCCTACTACATGAAAAATGAGAAATACATGAAAAATGTGATTGCAATAGCGTAGTTTCATGTATTTCTCATTTTTCGTGTAACAAGGTCCATCAAAAGTATGCAACATGGGTACTTCTTGGATGACGAATTAAATTTTGCATCCAACGAGTACTCCCACTCAAAATTTGAGTAAAAACCTAGGGATATTAGTTGAGAATACGAGTTGAAAAAGTAGTTTTATTATTTTTACTTTTTAACTCCGAAAATGGTGAATCATCCCCCATGGTTGACATCATCATCTTGAATCCTATTGGTTCTTGTAAAGTTTATTTTGGTTGTACATTTTTCTTAGGAGGCCCATTTTAGACCTCAAAAATCCCCTAATGGAAGCTCAACTTGCATTGCAATATTGATCTCTGATCCAAATCTTGGGGGGAGGCCCCAAGATCTAAAAGATTGAAATGCGAGAAGAAAAATGGTAGAATGCCCAATAAACCAAACCACAAAGAAAATTTTGATTAAAACAGATAATAACTGTAAGGACTACATTGTGGTGGACAAACTGCCCTTTTACAAAATGTGACTTGTTACTTATAGTATTTTTCAACGACTACCATGGGTCAATTCCATGGGTGAATGAATACCATGGGTGGATATCACAATACCATGGGTCAATTCCATAGGTGAATGAATACCATGGGTGGATGTCACAATACCATGGGAAAATACCATGGGTGAATGAATACCATGGGTGGATGTCACTTACAATACCATGGGTGG
>APFE030227943.1:0-20877 GCA_000404065.3 Pinus taeda
GGGGAGGCCCTGAACCTGAACCTCGCCGCATATCCCCTATGGCCACAGTCGTGCCCTCCACACCAACCTCTGATGACTCTGGCCCGTCTCTCACCAGCTCTCTGCACTCTGTCCGCTTCAATTTCCATAGCCAGCTTAACACGCCGACCATCTCTGCCTTGGTCACCGTCTTTTTTTCTGAAGAAGCAGACAATCTGGCCAGTTTGGGGGCTGCTTCCTCAGAGCACTCTCCCTCCAGGACCGCCAGTTCTTCACAGAGCCACTTGGTGGAGGCGCAATTGGACGTCTATGCAAAGTCGCAGGACAAGGCAGACCCGGAAAAGCGCCAACCCTAGAAGAGCGCTCCCTAGAGGCAGACTAGCGACCCCCAGCCAATGACGGAGCCCACAATTGATAGTGAGTCGTCGCGCTTCAATGGAAATCTCCTATATCCTATTCTACCGCCTGGTAGAACTATGACGAACGTGGAGGACAACGTCATGATCGAATGGGTCAATCTTTCTAGCGCCGAGGACGAGGTTGGCAAACATGACAATGCACAATCCAAGTAAGTTTCTTGAAGACTCAGGGATGATTTTCAGTTTTGTCGATCAGCTACTGCATGACTACAGATCCCGCAGCCTCTCGAGACTGTCGCTGCACCTTCTTTTGGCCCTCTAATTTTGTTTACCTTCTACTACTTTCAGTTTCATGTTGTTAAATTTTGATAGACAGAGGTCTCAGCAATTTTTTGTAGACTCTGATCTTCGATGTAAACATCTTCTGCAAAGCTTTTTTGAGAGAGGTAGAGCTACAGCTCCCTGAGAGGTGTATCCTCTTGTACATATTTTTCTTTCTTTTTAATATAATTAGCACAGTCTTTACCGAGAAAAAAAAAATATGAACACCTGGTTTTGTTTTCGGAAACATGATTTAAGATCATCTTTTCGAATTAATTGTCCTTTCACTTGCAAAAGACTCCCTGTACTAAATGCTAAATTCATGATGCCGGAGTCAATCGTTCTATAATCTATCAACAGTTTTTTTGTGTGTTACCTTTTCCCTCTATGTTCACATGTTTTTGCTACACTGCTCTCATCTCCTTTACAAGCCCAGAAACTGATATTTCACTGATCAATAGAATTGCTTGGTCGTACTATACCGTAGATCATCACACGTTTGATCCAACGGTCCACAACATATCGTAATCGCTAATCAGAGTTGGTTAGGCCCTGGTACATCCGCATGAAACATTGCGATGTGATTTAATTAGTGATAGCATTCCTAATTCCATAGCCCCATTCACATACCAATGAAATATTGCGATGCGATTGATCGGCGATTGCACATTGCACTTCCTTAAGGCTTGAGGCCCTTTTGCATACAAATGAATTATTGTGATGTGATTAATCGGTGATCACACATCGTATTTCCTTAAGGCCTAAGGTTTGTCCACTTGCAAATGAATATTGTGATGTGATGTGGCGATAATGTGATGGTCGACGTGATATTTCACAAGTGTTATTGGAACTTAGATCGACGAATGGGATTAGTGTGGGCTTCTGCCACAATTATTAACACTAAGGATCACAATTATCCTTTGAATGCTGAGATTTATAAATTAAAGCGTGAAACAGAGAAAAATGCATGATTCATTTCGAATACAAATAAACAGAGGCAAGTGAGAGTTTCAATAGAAATGTTACATTAGCGCATGCTCAATCAATTCCTTAATACAATAATAGTTATAGAGTCTCAGCCCTCTGGCTCTATTACAGTAACTAACAAACTCCTGTTTCAATCTTGAGATGCTCTCTATCCCTCAACTCTCTATCTCGCTCAATCCTCTATCATCTCCGCTCTCTCTTTCCATTACAATTTTTTTCATTTTATGAGTCAAATCCTATTCTAAATCTATTAACAACTCAATATCTATTTTGATCATTCTAACCATCATATATCTATTTTCAAGTTCTAGTGCACACCTATGCTAACAACCTATCCCTTAATCTAAAATAAGACAATTTCCTAACTATTACAATAATGAAATATAGATCATTTTCTTGATAGATTCGAGCCTCTTGGTTAAAAGTGACTTTTGACCACTCAGGTCAGTGAAATTCAAATGATTTAGCCACAACATTTGAACAAACCTTCACATTTCTAGCTAAGTCTAGATTCTCCTGCATCAGACTCCCGGGGAAGAAAAGAATCATCCCTCAACCTTTCAGGGTTTACTCCATACTTCTGCAACTTTGCTATTGTCAACAAGCTAGAATCCTCCACTCGTTGTCCTTTCCATTTGACTAGATATTGAAAATAAACCTATCCTCTAGTTCTTTTGGATACTCTTTTCTCCAAAAGAGCTTCCACCTCTTTCTTCACCGTCTTTGGCATTTTTTCTTCCCAGTTCAAAGTGTGAAATTCATCTTCTGTAGTTTCCTGTTGTAGCTCTATCTCTCTCTCTTTGTATGGATACAAGTAAGCATTAGTTGTAAACTTTCTTACAATTCTACATGGTCCTACCTTTTTCATCATTAGTCCATTGTAAGTCTCAGCAGGAAATCTTTCTTTTCTCAAATACACCATCACTAAATCTACCACTTGGAATTATTTCTCTCTTCTTTTCATATCTACATTCTGTTTTTATTTGCCACTTCTTTCCTGCAATCTACCTTTGGCATCTTCTTATAGTCTCTGCATTTGCTTTGCAAACTCTTCAGCTTTTGCACTTCTTGTCTCCTGTTTACCCAAAGTTCTAAGCTCATACACACCTCTTGGATTCATCCCAAAAAAAATCTGAAATGGACTAATTTCAGTACTTTGGATTGGAGTGTTATTATAAGAAAACTCAGCTTGAGCTATTGCTAAATCCCATTGCTTAGGATTTTGATACACCAAACTTCTCAATATGTTTCCCAAGATCTTGTTTACCTCTTTGGTCTATCCATGTGTTTGAGGATGGTATGTTGAACTGAAACCATGGTTAGGTCCTAGTTTCTTCCAAAGAGTTCTCTAGAAATTCCCTACAAACTTTGTATCTCTGTCACACATAATACTTACAAGCAATCCATGTAATCTTACAGTTTCTGAAAAAAATAGATTAGCTATATGTGTTGCATCACTAGTCTTCTTACAAGAAATGAAATGTGCAATCTTGGAAAATCTATCTACCACAACATAAATGGAATCATTCCCTCTTTGAGTTTTAGGTAATCCCAAAACAAAATCCATGCTAATTGCATCCCATGATTGGTCTGGTATTGGAAATGGTTGGGACAATCCTGTATTCTGGCTTCTCCCTTTAGCATGTTGACATATCCTGCACTTCTCAACAAATCTCTTAACATCAGTTTCCATTTTTGGCCAATAATAAAAAGAATTTAGCTAAGAAAAGGTTTTGTCTTGTCCAAAGTGACCACATAATCCTCCACCATGTTTCTCCGTTATCCTGTTTTCCCTCATAGAACATTTTGGAATGCACAACTTGTTTCCTTTAAAGAATAAACCTCATTGGATAAGATAATATAACCACAGACTTTTGTTATGAACTATTGGATTTTTTTACTATTGTATATATATCTTTGAAATCTACATCATCTTTGTACATTTCAAGCATTTCTTTAAATCCTAAAACACCAACTTTTAGTTGTTGAACAATGAAATTTACCCTGCTTAACACATTAGTGACTTTGTTCAACTTACCACTTGTGTGCTTTATTGCAAAAGTAAATCTCTAAAAAAACTCTACCCACTTGGCATGTTTCTGGTTCAATTTCAGCTACTTGTTTATGAATTGTAATGCATGATTTTCATAAGACAGTATAAACTCCTTTGGCAACAAATAATTTCTCCATTTTTTGAAGGCTTGTAGAATAGCATAAAATTCTTTATCGTAAGAACAATACTTCTTCTTCACTTCATTTAATTTCTCATTGAAGTACGCTATTGGTCTCTGTTCTTGACTCAAAACTACTCTAATTTCTACTCCACGAGCATCTGTTTCAACTTGAAATACTTTTCCAAAATCAGGTAAAGTTATAATTGGTTTCCTTGTGATTTTCCTCTTCAGCAACTTAAAATTCTTGTCTGTTGCTTCTATCCACTTGTATGGTTCATTAGTCTTCTTGATTGTTTCAAGAATTGGTTCACAAATCTGACTAAAACCTCTCATAAATTTCCTATAAAAACTTGCTAGACCATGAAAACTTCTTACCTCAAATATATTCCTCGGAATAGGCGAGTCCAAATTGCTTGGACTTTCTCTGGATCCATTTTCAACCCTTCTTTAGAAACTACAAATCTCGAGTAAATTAATTCTTCTTTCACGAAACTACATTCCTTCAGATTTATCAATAGTTTCTCTTTCTGCAGAGTTCTTAAAACCAATTTAAGATGCTCTAGATGTTCTTCTTTACTTTTACTAAAAACTAGAATATCATCAAGATAAATAATAACAAACTTTCCTGCATATTCCTTCAAGACTTCATTCATCAATCTCATGAACATTCTAGGTGCATTAGTGAGTCCAAAAGGCATCACTAATCAGTCATACAACCCACTGTTTGTTTTGAATGTAGTCTTCCATTCCTCTCCTTCTCTAATTCTTATTTGATGATATCCATTCTTCAGGTCTATTTTAGTAGAATACTTTGACCCACTCAAACAATCCATCAAATCATGCATGCCTCGCAAAGGAAATCTATACCTCATAGTGATCTTGTTTACGGCTCTGGAATCTATACACATACGCCATTCACCTCTTTTCTTTGGACTGAGTAATATTGGTACAACACATGGACTAAGACTCTCTATGATTAGTCCCTTATCCATCAGTTCTTGCACTTGTCTTCCAACTTTTGCATTCTCTTGAGGAGTTAATGTGTACACTACTTTGTTTGGAAAACTTGCTCCTCGTATTAGATCAATACGATGACTAATAATCGTGATTGGTGGCAATGCATTTGGCAACTCATCCACAATAATATCAGCGAAATCATTTAACATAGTTTTGATTTCTTCAGGTAAATCATATAAGTTTATGGAAGCTCAAATTACCTTAGGTTTCTCTATGATAGAAAAATTCATTTCTTCACCTTTTCCTAATCTCTCGCAATAGCTCCTTTCCGCTCATCAGCATAACATTATTTCTAGGTACTCCTTTGTCAGTGTCATCCTTCAATGGAAGTAATGTATGTTTATTTCCATCCTTCTATATAGTTTAAGTTTTCTTCCTCCTGTCATGAATAACTTTCCTATCAAACAATCATGGTCTTCCCAGAAATACATGGCATACATCCATTGGCATTGCATTACATAATATCACATCCTTATACGTACCAATCTGTATCTCTACCTTGCATTGTTCTATCACAATAATCTGATGTCCTTTCCACAACCATGACATTTTGTAAGGGGAAGGGTGTACTATTTTTACTAATACTAGCTTGTCCACCATATCTATAGAAACAAGGTTATCAGTGCTTCCACTATCAATTATCACTTTAAAACATTTGCCTTTGGATTTACATGTAGTTGTGAATAAACACTTCCTCTGTGTTGGTTCTTCAGTCCCTTTCTCTGCCTTAAGCAATGCCCTTTTCAACAACACGTATTCTCCTACTTCAAGGGATTCTTCCTTTTCTATGGTTCGAGGAGTTTCTTGCCTCAGGCACATTCACACTCCTCTAACTTCTTGTTTGATTATGAGGATAGTCCAACGATTCATGTCCCCATTCTCAACATGTGTAACACCGAATATCTCTTCCTCAGCCTCTTCCTCTCAGTGTAAATCTTCGTCTATTAAAATTTCCCCTCTATGGTGGTTTACTACTTGAACTACCTGCTTCATGTTGATGTTGTTGTACCGTTGTTTTGGTAGTTCCTCTACCTCTTACTGAGATTCTTCCTCTATTCCTTTGATTTTGTTTTCTCAACATCTTCTCTTTTGCCTTCAAACCAGCTTGATAGGCATCCTTAATGGTCTTCATACTCAGTAAGCTAATCTCGTCCTATATGTCGTATCTTAAGCCATTGATATATATAGCTACCTTCTCCATGTCATCCTCTGCATGCCCTGCTCTAATACTCAATATATAAAACTTTTCTATGTATTCTTTAACAGAAATTCCTTTTTCCCTTAAATTTTGTAACTATTTGAAAAGACTTAACTGATAATCTTTTCGTATAAATTTAGCTTTCATTTTACTCACCATTTTGTCCCATTGCTTGATCTTGGACATTCCTTTCCTTGTTCTGGATGTTTGTAGTTCATCCCACCAAATAGCTACATGACCGTTCAATCTGGTAACTACAAATTACACCTTCTTCTTGTCGATAGCTTCCTCTTCATAGTCAAAATATTTGTCTAATCAACTGATCCAATCCATTAGCTCTTCTTCATTGAGACTCCCTTCATACGTAGGAATTTCTACCTTTTGTTTTCCTCCTACTTTTTCCAACATCTTAATAACTCTAGTAGTTTGATTTTCCTCCGCTTCTTCTTCCTCAAAAGATTCTCCTTTAGCATTGTCAACTCCTTCATCAAGTGTTCTTCTCTAAGTAGTCTCAATTGTTTCCATCCTTGTACACAGACTCCAAATATCTTCCAGCAAAACTGCATTTTCTTCAGGCCTTCCTCGACCAATGCCAACTCCTCTCCTCCATATCATGTTTACTACAATCAACCTTAATCTATGTGCTCTTATGCCAAAATGATGCGGGAGGTCAATAGTTCTACAATTTAGGAACAATTGGTCCTGCGTTACCTTTTCCCTTTATGTTCAAACATTCTTGTTGCACCACTCCAATCTCCTTTACAAGCCCAACAACTGATATTTCACCGATCAATAGAGCTGCTTGGTGTACTGTATCGTAGATCACCACACATTTGATTCGAAAGTCCACAACATATTACAATCACAAATCACAATTGGTTAGGGCCTAGTACATCCACATGAAATGTTCTGATGCAATTTAATCATTGATCGTATCGGCATCCCAAATTACACTTTACTAATTCCCGAGGCCCATTCACATACCAATGAAATTTTTCCATGCCATTGATTAGTGATAGTAAATTGCACTTCCTTAAGGCCTGAGTTCCTTTCACATACAAAAGAATTATTGTGATGCCATAAATTGGAAATCACACATCACATTTACTTAAGGCCTAAGTTCCATCCACTTGAAAATGAATATTGTGATGTGATGCAGGGATAATCTAATGGTTGGTATGATATCGCACACGTGTTGGAACTTAGATCGATAGCTGGGATTAGTGCTGGCTTCAACCATGGTTATTAACACTAAGGATCAAAATTATCCTTTGAATGCTGAGATTTATAACTTAAAGTGTGAAACAAAGAGAAATGCTTGATTCGTTCTGAATACAAATAAACAGAGGCAAGTGAGAGTTTTCAATAGAAACAACACATTAACACACATTGAATCAGTCCGTCAATAAAATAATGGTGACAAAGTCTCAGCCCACTGGCTCGATTACAGTAATTAATAAACCCCTGTTTCAATCTTGAGACCCTCTCTATCCCTTAAATCTCACTCTCACTCAATCCTCTATCATCTCTGCTCTCTCTTTCCATTACAATTTTTTTCATTTTATGAGTCGGATCCTACTCTAACTATGTTAACAACTCAGTCTCTATTTTGATCATTCTAACCATAAAATCTCTATTTTCAATCTCCAGTGCACATCTATGCTAACACCTTATCCCTTAATCTAAAATAAGAGAATTTCCTAACTATTACAATAATCAAATACAAATCATTTTCTCGAGACATCCAACCCTCTCGGTAAAAACTAACTTTTGACAACTGAGGTCAGTGAAATTCAACTCGTTTAGCCACAACATGTGAACAAACCTTCACATTGTTGGCTAAGTCCACATGCTCCTCCGTTAATTCCATACACTTTTAAGTAAGGATTTTTATGTATTTTTATTTTTAAATCAAAATTCAATTATATTAAAATAAATTTTAAGTTTTATATAATAAGTTGTATATTTTGATGATTTTAGTTTAATATTTAATTTTTGAAAATTACAATTCATTTAAAAATAATTTATTTCTCATTACTAAACCTTCATGCTAATAAAGGCCATTTTACATGGATACATGTTAGAACTCATAAAGATTTATTCTTCCAACTAAGTGAATCTTCCAACTCGATGAGATTAGTTGAAATGAGAACAAATATTATAGTATACACTTGTCGATAACTTTAAAGAAAGATACAACTCATACAATTTTTTATAAATGATAAGTTTACATAAAAACTTATATAACTGCAAAAAATTTGAAACAAAAATTAGTCAACACTTATTTGTTTATATTCATATTTATGTGAATTTTATATTTTTCCTTTTTTTAAATATAAATTTGGCTATGAATGTAGAGTTACCTTACTATGTCTGAAAGTTTATATACTATTTTTCATTGTTAAAGTAAGAAAATTAACTCACATTTAGACATTAAATTGCCAGTACTCTATTAAAACCATACATTTTCTAGCTACATGACTTTGCAAACTGGTTACCTCAAAATATTCAACAATCTTGTGAGAATTATGACCCAGTTGCATGAAGTCAATGACTTTCCCTCATATTTTCCTCAACAATAATTAAACCCATTATAGTAATTCAAAAATTTCCACTCTAAAATAAACAATATAAGTTATCATATACTCTAGACATTGTTTTATCTCATAAAAAACTTCAAAGACGTTAATGTTGAGTTGATGAATGGTACATATAAACGTCCTTACAGTATCTATTCTATTACAAACAATCTACATAAAAATTGCAGCTATTATTCTATCCAAAATATTAGAGGACTCCTCCATGAACATTATATAAGGATTTGCAATAAGATCAACAACTATTGTTAGCCTTTTCCTTTGTTATGTTGACAATCAAATCACACAAGTGTTACACAGTATTCTGTCACACTCCTTGTTCACTTCCTATTCCACATCCTAAAGTTCCAAAATGTTGACAACTGTGAAGTGTACTCATCATCATACACATACAAAAACATCCCTGAATAATAGAATAAAAATTTCCCTCATTCAATTCTGGAGAAGTTTGCATGAAACCCTAGTTTTCAGAACGAGCGCTCTTTTCTCCACTGCTAGGTCATGCTAATGGAATATTTTATACTACTGACCTAGTGCTATCAGCAAGGGCTTTTATATGAAAACCACATTGAACCACTTCTTGTGGGTTTTTGCGAAATGGAGGAGAAGCTTTGTGTGCTAGAAACTTTGATAAATAGCGAGCTAGATGTTGTTGGGTAGAGAAATGGTTGAGCTCTCCCATTTGTCTCTTGGTCCTACCTTTAAGGGCCTTCCCCTTGATATGTAGACCCTCCTCCCTCTTTTTCGGACTCCTAACTCTCTCTCCCTTCCTATAAATCAAGTCCCTTCTATCGTCAAATGGTTGGCCTTTGACTTCTTGCATTCCTATGCTGAGATTATGCCCAAATGCTACCCATCTAACTTGGAGAATGAGTGTTTGAAGAGTCTTTTCTTAGACTTGGAAATCCACCAAAAGGAAATATCCAACACCAAGGAAATGGTTGTAAGCTTCCCTTTTTTATTCATTAATATATACATCTGATGTTCACTTTCCATAAATGTCTAAATATTTATTCATTTAGCTTGATTCTTGTTGATGTGTGAAGTAGTTTATGTTTGGTATATACTATGTATGATTTATATTTATTCTTGTCTCTTTATCTCTATTGTAGGTATTCAGATGCAAGGAATAGCGAGGAGCGAGCCTCGGAGGTAAGGGATCAAGGTATTGATTAAAGGATTGAGTACGTAAAATCAGAGCAAGGTAGGTTTCTCTCTATCTCTACATTTTCAACATAAGATAGAAAATTTTCCATTAGTTTGTTCGGTTTGTTGCTAGACCCACACACTAGGATAGAGAGACAGCCTCTATCCATAGAGGGTATTTATATTCAAAATAAAATGGTGACTTCGCTGGGGAGCCTATAGCCTCTTCCCTCTCTTTCTTCAATTTGGTCCTTTGATCAGTTTGACTGACCATTGATTCACCAAGCCACTTTTAGGCTAAATAGGTCTACACTTTTACTAATCATGACTTTGGAGAGTCAGGTTTGGATTGTTTGTTAAGAAAAAAAAATCCCATCTTTCATGCCTAGCATGTTTCTCCCCTGAACAGTCGTGCAGCTAGCATGCTTTTCTATAAAAACACTTGCGTTGAACCCCCTTTTAACATGGGTTTGGCTATGACAATCATGTTGATCTTATAGATTTGAGGAAAACTAGGGTTTCTTTCCTAGGGTCTAGTGTCTAGTGACCCCTATGGCCTTTTCTGATCCTGTAAGCTTCTGTTTTTTAGTGTATTATCTGATTGTCTTGGTTAATTAGCTAGATTTGTCTCTTTGGATTTGAGTGCTTGAATTGAAAATTTGATTGAGTTATAGGATTTCTAGGTCAATTATTCATCACTTGTTGTTTGTTTGTGTCACTCAGATACTGATTTGTTGATTGGTTGAGTCTTGTTTTCTACGGAAATCATTGAAAAACATCATCTTGCATTTGCCTTAGATTATTTTTCAAAAAATTTCTTTTCAAGTTGCATCAGGTCATTTTCATTTGGAAATCATTTTTGTTTTTAATCAAGCATAGACTACATCTTTTGGTTTTCAATCTTAAAAGAGTGCATCATTTATTTATTCAAAAGAAAAAGTGAAAATATTTTCATTTAAGTGCTTTGAAATCGGATTTGGTGTTTCTTTGGTTGATGCATTAGTTGCATTAGAGCATTTGAATCAAATCTTCATTTTTCTTTGATTGATGCATTAGGTGCATTAAATCATTCAAACCAAAAGAAAATTGAAAGTTCATATAAGTGCATCTTAGTAAAAGTGAAAATCATTTACTTTTCAAAAGTTTCATTTGGGAAGTCAAAAGTAAAAAACTAGTCAAGCGCACTTTGTTTGCTGCATTACTCCTTGTTGCATCATCTTTTGATATCTCTTCCCTTACTAGTTTAGCTTTCATCAAATTGGAACATAATCAATTTCTCATATAGATGAATCTTAGGTGTTCAAGTGACATTGCTTTCAGCCATAAGATTGAAACATAATTCAAGATAAACATTAAAATTTACCTCAATAAATCTAAGGAGCATTTAGAAAATTAACGCAAACATTTAGAGGTCTAAGCTAGATATGTGTTTCAACATGTATAAACCTATTAGTTGTCGTTATCTACCAGCCTTGTATCCCAGGGGTGATATCTTGTTCCATGTACAGAAGTATATAGGATTGTTCTCCAGTACATTTGGGTATATCACAACCACTCCACATATGGAAAGTATATGGTAATGCTCTCATCGGACAATTATGCATTAGACAACACTAACATAGACTTTTGATTCTCGTACCTTTGAGTAAATATTGGTGGGAGACACTGTTAGAGTCGGTCTAGTTATCCCTCCGTCAGAGATCAAAGCTCTTTTGCATTTCATGTTTTAGGTGTCCCACCAGTTTTCATCAGTTGCATTTTGTTAGGCATGCCATAACTCTGATGGAGTGGTTTGTGTCATTCATTCCCCTTGTGCATGGCACTGCTGGTTTAGGTTAAGTCATAAAGCTTCACAAGTCATTTACAGTCATGTTTTAAATTTTTAGGTCTAGGTCTAAGGTTGAGTCGGTTTAGTCTTGGAAAGCCTTAGAAGACCAACAGGCCAGAGGGATGTCTTTGATAGATCATCACTTCAAATAATTTTCATTATTGTAGAGCTAAATTAGGACTTCTCTTCAAAACTATGTTTTGAAGATAAGTCGCCACCTCATTTTTGTAAAAATTGTCAAAATTTTCAGTTCTTCAATTATTCAAGTGCAGCCTTGGTCTCCTTTGCCAAATCATATCAAAGCTGTCCCTGCAAAAATTATCAGAGAAAATCATTATTTCAACCAATTTTAAAGGGGAAACCAAAAGGGTCAGAGCCTATTAGTTTTGAAAAAGTGTCAACAACCAAACATAAGAAAATGGGTTTTCATTAAGCAAAAATAAAAAAGGAGGCTATATCAAGTCAGTTCTCCTCATTTGCAACCCATTCCACACTTTGAGATCCAAGAGAATCGTTCAAAGGAGATTTTGCAAGTTCGTGAGCAGTTTGGGTCAGTTCCATGGCGCGCGGTGCATCAGGATAGGCGCAGGGCGCATCAGAGGCGCGCGGTGCATCAGACAACAATTTCCAGTGTATTTTAACATGCCCGCAACACATCTAGAGCATGCGGTGCGTTGGGTGAGGCGCGCGGCGCATTCAAGTTCATGCTGAGACTTGCCTAAAAATAAATCAAAAAACCTCTCCTCACGTATCAATTCACAGGTAGGCCTACACTCACAGCTTGTTCTTGGTTTTTGGATGGTTTATATAAAGAAATTATGATATATTTGTCATGAAAACCAAGTGTAAAAACCCTCCATGTCCATCAAAGTTGCTGTAAGGATCTAAATCCCAAGTTTGCTGTAGGGTTTTCAAAATACATGTTGCCAAGGTTTCTTATTTCCCTTGTTTCCCATTTCCTATATTCCCCAATATCTTTCCCAATAATTCTTCATCAAATGCTACACCTTCCTCCTACTACAACCATATAATTCCTACCTTATTTCAAAACCCTAGAAAATTTCAAAATTCCCATGGCCTTTCCCTTCTCTTTACCATTTTCCCATTTTCCTAATGTTTTCACTTTCCCCATTTCCCTAATATTTTCCCCTCCTAACAATTTCCTTGTACATCTATGTCCCCTTGGTCACAACATTTTAATAAAAAGACAAAAAAGTCAACATTCAAATTTTGGCACAGCAGGGTATTGCTTGGGAGGATTTCATCTCCCGTGATTACTTTTCCGTGCTACAGCCTCCTCCAGAGATAGTTCATGATGAGGGAGGGCCTTCACAGCAGTTTGACATTCCTAAGACCGAGCATGTTGATGCTCCAGTATATGTGACATATCAGAAAGGCTACAGGGCCTTATTTGCAGCCGCACGACGAGTACTATCTCCACCCAGGATGGAAGAGGTCTCGTTGACATCATCAACAGAGCGAGTATTATCTCCACATCATGTGGAAGGGGTCTTGCTGCAGGGTATTGCTTGGGAGGATTTCATCTCCCGTGATTACTTTTCCGTGCTACAACCTCCTCCAGAGATAGTTCATGATGAGGGAGGGCCTTCACAGCAGTTTGACATTCCTAAGACCGAGCATGTTGATGCTCCAGTATATGTGACATATCAGAAAGGCTACAGGGCCTTATTTGCAGCCGCACGACGAGTACTATCTCCACCCAGGATGGAAGAGGTCTCGTTGACATCATCAACAGAGCGAGTATTATCTCCACATCATGTGGAAGGGGTCTTGCCTCCATCTTCAGCACAGGTACAGATTCAGGATAGGGGCAAGAGACCCATGGTTGACGAGGGTCCTGCAGGAGGTCAGGATATGGGTATCATTGATGTTGATGCTAGCTCGCCTAACTCGGAGCTCAAGGAGATCATCCGAGAGAAAATGGCCGAGAATGAGTCACTGCAAAAGAAATTGCAGATGGCTAAATGGGTTATCAACTACTTAGAGCAGCACAACAAACAACTGGAAGATGAGCATGAACTTTATGAGCTGCGAAAGATTCGGGAAGATTGTGAATTGGCTGGAAGAAGACCCGGTGATTTGACACCTATTGATCGGCAATCAATGCTCATCCGGGTGAAAACTCATTTGGATAAGTTTTTGGTGAAAGAAAACAGGGACAAATACATGCTTTGTCACATGAAGACTCACTATTGGGCTCGCATGCGTGTTTGCAAAGCGAGAATGAAGATCCTCAAGAGGCGTTTGAGAAAAGCACAAAAACAACGCAAAATGCCTGATCCGATTCGAGTTTTGGCCGAGGCTTCATTGGTTGGGCATGACACATGATGGAGGGTCTTCACTCCAAATTTGGGCAAATTTGGAGAAAATTTTGTCGTTTCAAAATTTTTCGTTTGCGAAACAGGTTTTTTGGCTCTACGCGTCGCGCTCAGCGCGCGACCCATAAGATGGGGAGGTGAAAATCACAGGTGGCTTATATTTTTGGATTTTTCATGATGAAATACACATGCTCAGCCATTTCTAAGGCATTTCATCAAGTTTTGGGTGACCAAAAGGCTCAAAAACCATCATGAAAATCATCTTTCTGCCACTTTTTGCACCAGCAGGAAGTACTTCTGGAGAATCCATGTTTGGAGGGTCAAATCGAGACCAAATTGAAAAATTCTAATTGGGTTAGAAATTAGACATCTAGGTCTTTCCAACAAGCCAACCTAAGCTCAATTTGGATGCCAGGAAGTGCCCCAAAAGCAGGTTGAAAGGTGCGCGGTGCATAGGGCTTAGGCGCGCGGCGCACAGGGTTTTTTGGCACAGTTTTCCTCCTCAGCGCAGCAAATGAAGCCAGTTTGACCAGTTTTCACTTGTGATGGGGTTTTTCACCCTTCTTGATGTAATTAATGGAACTTTATGTTTTTTTTACACTTATTTAGATATTCTAGATGATGCATTCATAAAATAGAAAAAATGTAATAAATGAATTGGTTTCCTAGCTTATAGAGGCAAGTTGTTTTGATTGCCTAGATTGTAGTGCTTAGTTTAGAATTGGTTGAAATAGCTCCTAGGATGATGAGCTCGACCCCTAGAGGCAAGGTAATGTGTTGGCTTGCCTATATTATGTATTTTCTTAGTCATTTTCAAGGTTGGACTTTTGGGAATAGCTTGAGACTATATTGTACATATCTTATCTGCATTTTGGCAAAGGAAAGACCAGGGTTTTGCAGCACTATTTGGGATTCATGTGGCTTTATTTGTTGATGGTGTGTTTCTCTCAGTACTTGTAAGTTTTGTATGTGTACCACTTTATTTATTTAATCTTCTGTAATTAAACAAATGAACTGTTAAGGTAGAATCCATGAACTTGCTATGCTCTACCTTTAAATTTGTTTAATTTTCTATGTTTTCTTCAGTTTAAGGAGAATACTTGAGACTTCCTTACTCTCGTTAGCTCCTCACCAGTCTGATCTATCCATCTCACTTTATTTAAGGCATCAAAACAATCGCCTACATTGCCCCAGGTAGACCTCTCCAAAACTTGTGCCTCATCCCCGCACCCAAATTTGCCTTTCCGTTGAAATTCAACAAAACCTTTAAAAATCAATTCTAAACTCTTTGTGGTTAATACCTAGCCTAAAATTAGTCATCAATTCAGTCATCTTGAGCCCCGTTGATTACCTTTTGCCGAGATTGACCTGGAGAGAGCCCTCTCTTGTCCTCGTAGGGCTAGCTACGAGGCTGAGCGTGGTTTGATGTGGCCTTGAGTCTTACCTTATTTCAGCCTAAGGTAGATTTGAGTGCTAACAAGAAGAAAAGTGAAAGTTCATATAAGTGCATCTTAGTAAAAGTGAAAATCATTTTACTTTTGAAAAGTTGCATTTAGGAAGTCAAAAGTAAAAAACTAGTCAAGCGCACTTTGTTTGCTACATTACTCCTTGTTGCATCATTTTTTGATATCTCTTCCCTTACTAGTTTAGCTTTCATCAAATTCGAACAGAATCATTTTCTCATATAGATGCATCTTAGGTGTTTAGGTGACATTGCTTTGAGCCATAAGATTGAAACATAATTCAAGATAAACATTAAAATTTACCTCAATAAATCTAAGGAGCATTTAGAAAATTAACGCAAACATTTAGAGGTCTAATCTAGAGATGTGTTTCGACATGTATAAACCTATTAGTTGTCGTTATCTACCAGCCTTGTATCCCAGGGGTGATATCTTGTTCCATGTACAGAAGTATATAGGATTGTTCTCCAGTACATTCGGGTATATCACAACCGCTCCACATATGGAAAGTATATGGTAATCCTCTCATCGAACAGTTATGCATTAGACAACACTAACATATACTTGTGATTCTCGCACCTTTGAGTAAATATTGGTGCGAGACACCACTAGGTTTTTATCCTTTACCCACAGGTAATTGAGTGAGCCGCCTTGTAGACGTGATACACCAAACAAAGCATTTAGGGAGATTGGTCATCAGACGTTAAGTCCTTGGTTCCACCAAAATGTATATTACAGTTCACAGATACTTGGTAAACCCTCTTGCCTAGCTTACCCCTCTTTTATTTTATTTTATTTTATTTCTAAAATCAATTAATTGACTCTAGAAAAACATATGTCCTCTCGAAATACTCCTTAATAGATATTGTGTTGATACTAATGGCAACATTTCCTGAGTCCACCTTTCAAGGAAACCCCTCTTATGTTAATCCTCATCCTTTTCCTTCTTTTCGAAATATTGATGCTCCTTATATGGAAATCTTGTCCCTTCCTAGATTTACCATTGGTCTACCAGTTTGGTTATTTTTGGCCTCGGTGATTCCAAGCATCAAAACTACCTTTCAACCGAGTTCTCCTCTACCTGAACAACATCAACCTCATGTTGATCCTAAAGTTGACCCCTCACCTTATTCAACTATTTCTTCACGCTGTTCTTCATCTTCGCATGTTATAAGTCTGTATTCTAGTAATGAGAAATCTAAGAAGAAGAAGACGAAGATGATGAAGAAAGAGAAGCAAAACAAGCAAGGGATAAACCCAACGACTATTGCTACCTTTGCAACTAATTTATAAAAATATTCCAATCAACCTTAGAAAGGGAAATTCCCATGCATGCTTTGTAAGCGTGACCACATTCTTAGAGATTATCTTAGTATTCCAAAGGTATTAGAAGTGTGGTCCACAAGGTCACATCAACCTTTGTCATTGGCCTCTAGAGATCATGTTGGTGATAAACCTTCAACTAGCAATAGTAAGGTTCATGGTAAAAAGGGGAAAGTCAAATTTCCCTATAGGTTATGTGAAGGGAATCACCCTATTCACCTTTTTCCTTGTATGGATGAAGTGTCTAAAGTATTGGATAACCTTACAACTCCTCATCTTTGTCTTCCGGCTCGTTATCAAAATATTTCCCCTGATATTTCACTAGTTGATCAAGTGACTAATCAAAAGTCATCTTTGGTTAACCCCACTCATTCTTAAAGTGATCCTCGTGAGTCCATTCTCGACCAACCATTGGTTGAGAAAATTGTAGATCTAGATCCACCTTCAGTTAGTTGTACCTTTCCAGTAGAGAGTGAACTTCATACCGCTCGAGTTTTCCTTATTTCTTTAGTTTTGAATGAATTGGAGGGAAATCCTCCCATTCCTAGGGTGCATGGGAGTCATTCTCCTATTTCCATAGTGCAAGGAAGTAGCTCTCACGTTACTATGGCATCCTCTTTGGGTAGTTTGGTCACTTATTTTGATTGAAGTTGACTAGGAGGATATTGTCTTCTGTCTTATGTGTCTTTATAGATTACAATACACGCTTATATTACGGCCGTACCTCGCATAATCATAGATGAAGGTGCATATTTTAGTATTTTATCTTCAATATCTTGGCAAGATTTAGGTTCTCTGCAGCTTCTGAATGTTACATCATATCTTATTTGAAACGTTGTAAAAAAATACTAGTAATGTATAATCTTCTCCCTTTATGGCTATTTGAACTTGTAACATCCTTTCAAGTGGTGAGATAAACAACCATCGGGGTGTTCATGATTTATATTAGTATTTTATTTTTATTAGTGCATAGTCAAAAATACCCCATGGCTATTTTAGTAGATATCCCTTAGTTTTACCAAATATTCATTTTAATGCCTCCAAAACCTATAACCATCTACCCAAAATCTCCACCCGCAATATTTATAATATATTGAATCTATTTTTCAAAATTAAAAACCCCCTTTATGAATGAACATGATGATTAATAATGTGAAGCCCCTAAGGAATGTTGTCCCTTGAAGCAATGATGTCATCTTGGCCTTTGGTAATGGTCAAGCCCAAATCCTTCGATGATTTTTCACATTATCCTCATCCCTCTATGGACTACACGAATTACTTCGGACATGAGGCTCCTATCGCTCAAACTTAGCCTACAGTTGAGTCCTCCCCTCTTTCCAATAATTCATCCTACGTAGCTAGGTTTTCATTTCGCCCTTTGGACATGGTCTCGTCCGACAGTAAATTTTCCACTAAAGAGGAATTTGAGGTTATTTTGTCCTCATCTAAGAATATAGCTCCCCTATCTATTAAAAAATCCCTTTTCCATAATCCTATATATTCTTGTGGTCAACAATATAAAAATGTCACACATAGGAAGAAGAAACCCCCTAACTATTAAAAGGTTTTAGCGTGTAACAAGATCAAATTAGGTTATGCCAATGAGGCTAGATCTCCAAATAATTCGTTTGATATTGATTCTAATTTTACTATTTGGAATGTCTCTATTTTTTATTTTGATGGAGTTTGGGTGCTTAGATGGGATGTAATGGTGCATGTGGTGCCTCCATGACTATTATTTCCATAAACATCTAGGGTTTTGGAGCGACCCCAAAATTAAGCTCCCTTAGAGGTATTTTCCAGGTTCATAAAACCCCTTTAATCCTTTTCCAAGAAATGATGGTTTGCAAATATAAGGCATGGGAGGAAATTTTGTATGTGTGCCCTACATGGCAAGTAGTAGAAACTAATGCTATAGGATTGTCTAGTGGTCTCTCGATTATGTGAGATTCGAAAATTATTAAGATATAGACATTTATGTCGTGTGAAAGGATTATCATGACTAGACACATGATGGAAATTATGAAAGGGTCTAAATTGTCAATTCATATGTTCCATATGTGGGGCATAAACTATTCTGGGACCGAGTTTCACAATTTGGAATCCTTCGATTAAGTTCCACGATCATCATTGGGGATCTTAATTTTTTGATGGGGAGGGAAGAGAATTGGGGACAAAAGTTTAGAATCGATACTATGGCCACTTATTTTAGAGGCTTTATCGAGGATTTTTCCCAATTGGATGTGATGCCAGATCCTTTTGGCCCCACCTGGAGGAATGGGAGAACTAGTGAGGAGGGTATCTAAAAAAGAATGGACAGGTTTCTGGTTAATCAGGTTATGGTTAATCATCCAATAGATATAATATCTTATATTATTCGAGCATTTATTTCTTATCACTTGCCCATTATGCTCACATGGGACGAAGGGGAGCATAATAGATCATAACCCTAATATTCAACCAGAAATGGCTTAAAATGGATGAATTTGGCGATATGGTATGAAATGTTTTGTCTCGATCATTTCTTCCTCCTCCAAAGACTCACACGAAATCCATATACCAAACGCTTGGAGAGCTAAAAAGGGTCGCTCAGGAATGAATTAGGGGGATGAAGGAGGGAGAAACTAAATCTCTCAGGGAGATTGACATTTTCATATGTTATTTCAATAATCCCTGGGACCCATTATTCTTCTCAGAAGAATACCGACACAAGATCAATGAATTTGAGTGTAAGAGAATAGACATTCTAAGTTCATGGGAATAAGACATCCGCATGAAGAGTAGCGTGACATGGGTAAAAGCTGGAGATAAAAATACTAGGTATTTCTGTGAACATTTCAATGCCAGGAATCATATCAATTTCATGAGGATAAGAGATGAAGCTGGAAACATATTCTATTCATAGAGATCTATTGAATAGGAAACGGTCATACATTTCAAAGTCCAATTCCCAGCACATGAGACATCTTTCTAGTTGCAAATGAATTTCATCAAAAAAGTTCCAAACATGTTCGCATCAAAGGATAATGACAGATTGGGACAACCAATCATAAGGGAGGAATTGACAAAGATATTAAAGGAACGTGCAAAGGAGAAATGTCTTGGCCTATATGGGTGAGGAGTTGAACCTTTTATTCACTTCATTGATTTGAGGATCCCAGATTTTTTGGCAGTAACTGAACAATCTATGATTCATGGGTTCATCTCTAGGGCCATAAATGTGACTTTCATATCATTAATCCCAAAAGGGGTGGAACCAATAACCTTTCATATTATTGTCCCATATGTCTTTGTAACTCGGTGTTCAAATTAATATCAAAATTGATTGCGAGTAGGTTGAAGTCGCTATTGTCAAAGCATATTACAGAGGAACAATTTGGTTTCTTAGAAGGTAGAAAAATACAAGATGTAACTAGTATTGCCCAAGAGATGATGCACTCTATTAAATCATAGAAAAAAAGAGATTTCCTTCTAAAGGTAGAATTGACCAAGGCATATGATTACATTGACTGGGAATTCCTCTTCTTGGTCCTGTTAAAATATGGTATGCCTTTATTTAACATTAAATGGAATTTGGCATGTTGCAAAACTACAAATTTTCTTGTCATTGTCAGTGGCTTGCCTTCATATTTTTTCAATGCATATAGAGGAATTAGAGAAGGAAATTCCATGTCTCTATTTCTCTTTCTCTTAGTTATTGATTGTTTTAGTATAAAAATAAGGGTGTCAGCATAATGGAGTTATTAAAGTGATCAAAGTAATCACAAACATTTCCATCTTTCATTTAATGTTCGTAGATGATATGTTACTTGGTGGGGAATCCACAGTGGGGGAGCAAAGAACCATTAGACACCTCATTAAATCATTTGGAGTTGCATATGGTTTATGTATGAATGAAGGAAAATTGATCTTGTTACATGATGATAGTGAGGAGAATGTAACAAAGGACATACGTGATCTGTTTGCGGTAGCATCACCAATCTTGGATGATGGTTCCACCTACCTTGTGTTTAATATGAAACTAAAAGGATACTATAACCAAAATTAGGCATGTTTAATCGAAAGATTTCATTAAAAATGGACAGTTGGAAGTATATATGGTTAACAATGGGAGGAAGGATGGTAATGATGAAATCGGTGCTACAA
>APFE030227943.1:25411-43179 GCA_000404065.3 Pinus taeda
CTCTTCCAAATCCCCATGAAGAAATGTTGTCTTCACATCCATCTGTTCTACCTCAAAATCAAAAGCAGCGGCAACAGATAAAAGTAATCTAATAGAAGTTACCTTGGCAACAGGAGAAAAAATATCACCAAAATCAATCCTAGGCACCTGGGAATAACCTTTTGCTACCAACTGAACTCTGTATTTCTCCACCTTCCCTTCTGCATTTGTCTTCTTCTTGAACACCCATTTGCTGCCAATGGGTTTCCTTCCAGCCAGAAACTCCACCAAATCCCAAGCCTCATTTTTGTGCAAAGATGCCATTTCATCAACCATGGCCTCTTTCCAGAGTTTTCCATCCTCTGAATCCACTGCTTCCTTCACAGTTCTGGGATCATCATCAGTAACAGACAAAGCAAAGTTTGAACAGAAAGCAGATGGCCGATACCCTTCTGGATGCCTTCTTTCTCGAGCTGATCTTCTCACATCCGAAGTTTGTGGCTCTTCATCTTCTGATTCCTCCTCTGCTACAGAGTCTGATTCTTCCTCCTTTAGTTCAAACTCTATCTTCACAGGTTCCTTTGGTTGGACTTCATGTTTGATAACATTTTTCACCTCTCTAAACACCACATCTCAAATGTACACAACCTTCCATGTGACTGGGTTCCAAAACTTATAACTCTTTAAACCATCCTTATACCCAATAAAGATGCACTTTTCAGATTTACTATCCAACTTGGTTCGTTTCTCCTTTGGAACATGTACATATGGATCACATCCAAATACCCTCAGATGTGAAAGAGAGGGTTCCTTGTGGAGTCTTATCCTACAATGCTGATGAAGGTGACCTGTTGACCAGGTAACATGCAGTATCCACTGCCTCTACCTAGAATTCTTGTCCTAACCCGGCACCACTGAGCATGCTTCTTGCCCTTTCCATCAATGTCTTGTTCATTCTTTCTACGACTCCATTTTGTTGAGGTGTATATGGAGTATTCTTCTATCGTGCTATACCACACTTCTTACAGAATTCTTCAAATTCTTGTCTGCAGAATTCTCCACCATTATCTGTCCCCGACACCTTTATCTTCTTCTCTGTCTGATTTTCCACCAGAGACTTAAATTCTTTAAACCTGCCAAAGACTTTAGATTTCTTCTTAAGGAAATATATCCATGTATTCCTTGAGAAGTCATCTATAAATGATACATAGTACACAGACTTACCCAGTGATGGAACTTTCACAGGACCAAACACATCACTGTGCACAAGCTCTAATATTTGTTTCGTCCTCTTACCACCAGAGGGGAAACTCACCCGATTCTGCTTCCCATATACACAATTTTCACAGAAATCAAAATCCAAAGAGCTATTATTCATACCTTCTACCATACCTTTACCATGAAGTATTCGAAGGCCCTTCTCTCCAATATGTCCAAGCCTTTGATGCCACAACATGGTCTTCTCTCCAGAGACCACTAGATTTTCTGCTCCATTTTCAGTAACCATAGAACTATTGCACTCATCAACAATAGTGCTACCTTGCAGCTTGTACAGAGTTCCAATCCGAACTCCCCGCATCAATACCAGTGCTCCTCGAACCATCTTGCAGGTATCCTTCTCGAACACTGTCTTTACACCTGCATCATCCAACTTGCTTACAGAAATCAGATTTTTGGCCAACGCAGGAATATGCAGAACACCCGGAAGGGTTCTAATCCTTCCACCTTGCAACTTCAACTTTACTTTTCCACGACCAATGATTCTAGCCTTCCTATCATCTCCTAGAAGACATCACCACCATCATATTTCTCATACTCGCAAAACCACTCTCTATGGGGAGTGAAGTGAAAGGATGCACCTGAGTCAATCAACCATGCCTCATGATCTACATGTGTACTTGAAGAAGCCAAGTACACATCCCCACCTTCATCTGAGGTGGTTTTCGGCTCTACAGAAGGAGCATCCTCAGATCCCTTTCCTTTATCAGGAGCTTTAGATTTACACTCCCTTCTGAAGTGCCCTTCCTTTCCGCATTTCCAGCACACCACCTTTGTAGGTTTTCCTGGAGATTTAGATCTCCCTCTAGATTTAGACCTCCCACTCGATGACTAATTTTTGTTTCTGTTCTGGGACCGTCCTCGTACAGAAAAGGCATCATCATTCTGGTTGTCCATATTTTTCCGTCTCATCTCCTCCGTCAGCAAGGCTAAGACCATTTCATCAAACTGCAAAGCAGTTGCATTGCTACCTATTGCAATAACCAGACTATCCCACGAGTCTGGTAGAGAACACAACAAACTGATGCACTTATCTTCATCTGAAATTTTAATATCAACAGATAATAACTGACTTACACAGTATTAAACGCATTCAGATGCTCTATCACCGAGTCTCCATCTTTCATCCTCAGGTTATACAGCTTTTTCCGCAGGGAATAGTTTATTCACTAAAGACTTAGATTGGTACAAAGTCCCTAACTTGTCCCACAGAGCCTTCGCTGTAGCTTCCCCTGATACATTCAACAATACTAAATCTGAGACACACAATCATATTGTGCTCTTGCCTTCCGATCCAACTTCTTCCATTCTTCATTGGTCACTCCCGTTGGTTTAGTGCCCGGATCTACCGCGATCCACTGATCTTTATCCACCAACAGATCCTCCATCTTGAGTTTCCACAACTCAAAACTCTGACCATTGAACTTCTCAATCTCTATCTTTCCACTGCTCACCATCTTCTTTCACCACCAAAATCGATCTCGCAGATCTCCACTGAACAGGGTCTACCACAGGCCCGAGCGAAACCCCTCAGCAACAAAGGCGTCCCCTTGAAGCCAAAACAACTCTGATACCAAATGTAGGTTTTAACCCTGTTTAGAAATTACCTGCATACGAATTCTAAATCACGAGAAAAATAAAAATGCGAGAGCATAACACATAAAACACATATACATAGGATTTCCCACTGGATCCTAAAACCGAGACTACCAGCTTGATTTTTCATTATATTCCTTTCAATCTTACAATACATATTTATGCATGTCGAAGCATCCAATACCATGGACCGAAAATCATCGCATCCAAAACCATGGACCGAAAACCATCGCGTCCAGAAAACATGTGCGAAAATCATGCACAAAACCATAGGTGGGTCCACCCAACCTAACATAGTGTCCAAAACCAAAATTTTCCGGGGAACTGCGCCGAACCCCATAAAGTGGGGTTATGGGTACCCCTCAAACCCCCTGTTAACTATGTGGAAAGAATATAACAACCCAACAAAGGTTAGATAGAATTTAGGGATATGGAGATGTAAAAGGAATCATTGACTAGGTAAACCATCATACTAATTTCAATCCCCCCATACATGAAAATTGGACGATGAGGATTTGAAACTTGGTAATGAATTTTAATCATACAAATTTCCAACATATATACAAAGAAAAAATTTGGACAGTGGGCCTCCTATCTAAAAGAGGTATTTCAAAGGAAAAAGGTAAAAAAAATCTCAATCTTCAAGCAGGGTATCATGGTAAATGCAAGTAGCATCAAATACTCTTAGCAGACATTTTAACACAAAATTGATTTTGATGGAAGTTTTGTATCTTGGCTAATGAAAGTGTTCATTTATGAAAATGTAATGGTTATAAGCTAAAGTCTGATGTAAAGAAAGAAAATTTTTGTAGAATACGAAAATATAAATGCATGGGCATATGAAGGATAAGAGAAGTATGAAAGGATAATATAATGAAAAAGATTTGAATTATGTATTATCCTTTTATTTTAATACAAAGATAGTGTTTTTTTCTTTCTGAAAAAAATGTAGCATCCAAAATAAATGAAACAGTAAAAAAAGCATATTAAAACACAATCGATGGAGACCTTGAAAGTACCCCAAGTATGTTACTGTATATCCATGTTCAATGGAAGTGCCTCCATTGCTCCCTTCATGAAGCACGTCTCTATTGTCAACCTCCATCACCCTAAATCTAATTGGTTGTTTTCATCCTCCATTTCTCTGCTTTCTAAAAAACCCATCAACAACATAAAGACAAACTCCTAATCCTTTACCTTTACCTTTATTACTAGTGCCTCATATTGAAAATTTTAAGACAAATTAAATTTTAATACAAAATATTTCTTTTGTTTTAAAAATTGCATTAAAAACCCCCTCCATGTAGTAGTTTCAAATAAACCAAAAGAAAAGTTGTCTCTAATCATATCAACAAAGATTGAAGGGACATAAGATGAATTGATGTCCAAGAAATATTGTTAGGATAAGTTGTCGCATTCTTCATAGTTGACTACCCCCACAAAATGAAAAGTCCAACAAATCATTGTTTTTATATAAGATTAACATGAATGGTGAGTGAAATATATAGCAACCTCAATATAGGTGTGAAAGAGTAGTAGCATGCAAGTTGGCGGACTTAGGGAACATTGTCAAAGTCAATTGCACTTGCTAGATAATATTGTCTTAAATTGATATGTTTTTGTCTTAATTTTTAATTGTCTTAAATGATTTTTGTCTCAAGTGGCCATTGTCTTAAATATAAAGTTTTGTCTTAAAATATTTTTACCTTAAACTAGTTTGTATTAAATATAAAGTTTTGTCTAAAAATAATTTTGTCTTAAAATATTTTTGTCACAAATTGCTTTTGTCCTAAATATAAAGATTGTCTCAAAATATTTTTGTCTTAAACTATTTTTGTCTTAAATATAAAGTTTTGCCTTAAAATATTTTTGCCTCAAACACTTGTTGTCTTAAATTTAAAGTTGTCTTAAAATATTTTTGTTTTAAACCATTTTTGTCTGAAATATAAAATTTTGTCCTAAAATATATTTGTCTCAAACTATATTTGTCTTAAATATTATATTTAAGACAATTGAATTGATATGAAATTTTAATGTAAAATAACTCAAATAAAAAGTGACATTTTAAGACAAAAAAAAAACTTTTGTCTTATAAAAAGGTCTTAAAGTACCCTTGGTGTAGTAGTGAGACTTTTTTTTCACAATGTGACATTTGACCATGGTTGACAATGATTATAAACCAGGTGTATTTATATTAAACCTAGGGATTGGTATTATAAACTTTTGAATAATATTATACCCTAGGAATAAGAACCCTTAAATTAATAAACCCAAGGGATTGAAATTATAAACCCAATAGAATAATAAACCAAAAGTATTAATACTAAAAACCGAGGTGATCATAAACCAAAGGAAATAATATTAAACACAAGGGATAAAAAATATAAGCGCAAGGTATATAAGCCCCAATATTAATATAAATACAGGAAGGTGAATAGATTATAAATAGAAGGGAAAATTATTTAACCCAAGGGAACAAGATTAAACCCTATTGAATAGTATAAAGTGAATGTATATAAATTGAATGTATAAATGAAGGGATTAATAACCCCAAGACGCTAAATTGTAAAACTCAGGAATTATTAATATTATAAACCCAAAGGACTAAAAAAACCAAAAGTTTAATATTATAAACCAAAGGAATTAGTAAACCCAAGGGATAAATATTACAAACTGAAGCAATCAACAAACCCATTGAATCAATATTAAAAACATGAGGGATTAATATTACCAACCCAAATATTTAGAAAACTCAAGGAATGAGTCTTATAAACTCAATGGAATAATAAACCCAAGGGATTCTTAATATTATAGACACAAGGGATTAATAAACCAAAGAGATTATTAATATTATAAACTCAAGAGGTCAATATTATAAATCGACTCGATTATTAATATTATAAACCCAAAGTATTTATCATGTAAACACAATGGACTAATTTTATAAAGCCAAGAGATTAATAAACCAAAGGGATTATTATTATAAATCAAAGAAATTATTAATATTATAAACCCAAGGGATCAATAAATCCAATGAACTAATACTAAAAACTAAAAGAGTTAATAAAACCTAGGAATTAATATTTAAACCCAAGGAATTATTAATAGTATAAATCCAAGAGATTAAATTATAAACCTAATGGTTTAAAATTATAAACCCAATGAATTAAACCCAATGGATAGATATTATAAACCAAAAGGATCAACAAACCAAAGGGAACAATATTAAAAACAAAAGGAATTAACAAACCCCAAGAATTTATATTTCAAACCCAAGGGATTAATATACCCATATGATTATTAATATTATAAACTCAAGGGATTCATAAATTGTAAGGATTGTTAATATTATAAATCCAACATATTAATAAACTGAAGGGATAAACATTATAAACCTAAGGGATTAATATTAAATCCTAATACTAATATTAGACACAATATTATAAATCAAAATATTAAACCTTGATTTTTTCATTCTCGCAATGCAACATTAAATAAATTACATTGTAGTGTATCATTGTGACAATGCTACATTCAACAAACCCTAAGGGATCAATATTAAAAACATAAGGGATTAATAAACCCCACAAATTAATATTTTAAAACTAGGGGATTAATAAACCCGCGATATTATTAATATTATAAACCCAATGCATTAATAAAACATTGAGATTGTTAATATTATAAGCCCAACAAATTAATAAACCCAAGAGATAAATATTATAAATCATTGGGATCAATATTTCCTAGCACTAATATTAAACCCTTGGATTAAACACAATATTATAAAATGGAATATCAAACACTAATTGTTTCATTTTTGCAATGTGAAATTAAATAAATTACAATGTAATGTATCATTATAACAATTATTGTAATGCCAATTATCACATTTTGATGATGCTTCTTAGGTGCAGTGCTCGACAATATGATAGTTCAATGATAATTGTGACACTACAATGTTGGACATTGTGACAATGTTTTTAACATGTTTAATATTTCTTAAACCCTATATTACTTTCATTAATATTTCTTGGGTGATTTCATAATTTTTATTGTTGCAACTTTTAATGATTTCAATAGATTTCAACAACATAGTCAATGTATTTCTCAATAATTTCAAAATATTTTTGTTATCAATCTCATTGCATTTTGGAACAATTTGTTTAGTGTTTTGCATATGATTATATGTGTCATCTTTAGTTTTGAAAATTGACTTATATGATGTAAGTACATTAATTTTTTTCAAAATAAAGTTCTTAGTTTATTTTTTTACCCAAAAAACATTATTATAAACCCAACTCACAAATAAACCCAAGTGATCAATATTATAAAACCAAGGGATTAATAAAACCAATCGGATTATGAATATTATAAACCAAAGGAATAAACATTATAAACCCAATAGATTAATATTACAAGCCCTTAGGATAAATATTATAAACCTAATAGATTAACAAACCCAAGTTATTAACATTATAAACCCAAGGGATTTGTTGACACCTAATCATTGGGATTGGGTGAATCTTTGTAAATAATATAAATAGTAAATAATGGGCAATAGGAAAATGAAGAGACACTCGGAGGTGAAGCCCAAGAATCTCTACCTCCTTGTATATATCCATGAGCAATATTAATAAAGAAACACAATTCATTTGAAGAGTTACCTCATGGCCTAACATGGTACCAAATCTAGCCCCATTTTGGCTTCCTTTATGCCTTGTAACTCCCTCCTTCCTACATTCTGCAGACTGACACGTATGGTCTGTAGTTCAACTCTCTCAGCTTAACCCTCTCTATTTTCTGTGCCACTATGTTATTCTCTCTGTTTTCTATGCCACTAATTATTCTCACTATTTTTTGCCCATATTTTCGTGCAGCGTATTGTGCCACTAGCATAGCAGCATAAAAAGAAGATTCATCTCTATGTGTGAAACCGTGGTATGGCTAGTACAATGAAGATCAAGCAGTGATATGGTGCATTGAAGCTGGAGTGGTGCGCTAGTGCATTTTTCAGGAGTGGCAATGCAGAAATGGTGTGACTGTGACCTTGGCACCGATGTGACTGTCTTGCATTGAGTATCATTGTGTTATTATTTACTAAATTGAGTTGAATGGTTTCACACAATTATATAACCCCGACTCATTTTCCTCGCACAGTTATATAATTGTGTCTTTGTATATCTCCGTTGTTGACTGGTATAACATATAGCTCCTGTAAACCATTGAATGGGATCTTCCACCAAAGCTCCGTAATACTTTGCATCCCACCTCGTTGTTCCCATACTCTACGCTATGTTCATTTTTATATAACACAAACGTCACTGCACGATATACATCCCGATAAACATAACTTAGTTACACCAGTGTTGTTTAATATCACAACTCATGTCCCCATACCATTCTCCACTGCAAACACATACCATTATATTAATTATTGCTAGCCCATTACGTTGATAATATTGTTGGTCTAACCATCCAAATAGCATTAATACCACTTTCTCCACCATATACCATAACATTGTCCACCATAATTCACGTTTTTCATTGCACTAGCTAATAACTCCCTAGTGAATACTTTCACCAAATACTCCCTCCCCTATATTCTCCGTCCACCATATAGACCTTTCCCAAATATACCCTCCCCCATATAATCCCTTCCCTACATATATGTATGATATTACATATCAAAATTATATTTTTCACAATATGGCTACTATGGTGCAATGTTTTTTACATGGGAATTGTAACTTTGTTTTGGCAATAGAAGAGAAATTTTTTACACAATAGACATTTTTAAATGCATTCATTGGTATCTATAGTTGGAGTAGTTCTCTGTGGAAAATAGTGTTAGAAAATTATATATATTATAGAGCAATGGAATACAAAATATTGCATAAATATAATAACAGAAAATGCATAAAACCAAAGAGACACAGATATATGTGGTTCACCCAGTTTGGGCTATATCCATGGAGAAACAACGAGTCCTTCCTTTTATATTATCGAGCAAACTAAAGAGATACAACCTACAACAGATCCGATGTAACACCCTCTTCGCTCTTAATCTCCTCTCTCTTTCTCACTCAAAATAAATATTTACGTAGATGCAATACAATTCCCTCATATATATTGAGGGGTTGCCTTCTAGGGAAAAAACCCTAAATTAAACATAACTTCTACCATCGGATCATCCACCTAGTGAATGGCCCAGATTGACTAGAAATTACTATACCTTTACAAGGCAATTTTACATCTATTTTTAGTTTTGGGGGCGTTGCCGCGAAACCCCCGTCGAGGGACTGCTGGTGCCCGGACCCCCAGGCAGTGGGAATTAGCCTTCTTGAACCCCCACAGTGGGGAAAAGTCACTTTTGCACCCCCCCTCGCGGAGGGGTGCACAAACTTCCTGGGGTATACATCTGGCTGAAACAAAGACCTCTAAATAATAATGCTCCTCACCCAACAAATAGAACTATCCAAAATGGTCGCAAAACATAAAACACACCCTCACATTCAATGAGTTATCGAAAGGTGTTTTTGTAGGAGAAGGAGATAATGAACCCTCAAAGCCGAGGTATTCACCATTTGGGAAAACAAGAACAACAAGGCGTGTGTGTTGATTGCAACATCTCTAAATGAAGAGGTGAGTCACCATATTTTACCATTTTCAAATGCTTTTGAAGCCTTATAGAAGTTGAAGGAACTCTATGGCTCACACTCTAAATAGGAAGTTGTCCAATTGATGATTAAATTGTTCAGTCGTGAAAAAAAAATGATGATCTTCTTTCTTTGCCATTAGAAGTAAGATCGAATATGCATTATATGAAAGCCATTGATGTTGAAATAGACATTCCTCTTATAGCTTCGTTCAAGAAAATTTATCCTACTTATTAAAATTATCTTGAGTCATTAAAAGCAAATGGAAACCTTAAAGACATTACCTTTGACTCCCTCATGAAGAAATATATTGAGAGAGAGAAATATTTTGGGAAGAAGACAACTCCTCAGTCTTTTGAATAAGTTTTGTGTCTTGCACATCGAGAGGAGAATCATGCTCAATATTCTTCCAGAGGAAGAGGTGGTCGAAGAGGAAGAGGAAGAAGACATTTTGGAAGCAATGGGGAAGACACTTTCAAGGAGAAAAATATGATCTTCACTGCATACGTTGCAATAGAGATGAACATGATGCATCTACATGTAAGTTGCCTTGGGACATAATCAATAAGGGAAGAAACCAAGCCTAAGGTAAAAATAAAGACAAAGAAAAAGGTAAAGCACCTGAATCTGCTCACTATGTTGTGGCACATTGTAATGTTGGAGTAACTCAAGACTTGTCTAATGCTTCACTTGCTTCTTGGAAAAATTATTGGTTACTTGATTTAGGAGAAACTTGCCACATGACTTCTAGAAGAGATTTTTTTTTTTAAGAATTTACTCACAATGTCAATGGAGCAGTGTACTTTGTAGACAAATCAAAACTCAATCCGTTGGGGCTTGGCACAATTAGGCTCAAATTGCTTGACCTTCAAGACTTTCTATTGCATGATGTTTTATATCTCCCAAAATTGAGAAGAAACTTTTTTTCCTCGGTCCACAAACGTGAGGAAGGACACTCCATTCATAAGTTTGATCACAAGGTGGAGGTCAAAAAAGCATGAGATCACTCACTTTTCATGATGGGGATAGAAGAAGAAATACTTCTGAAGTTGCAAGGTACCTTTGCTCGTGCACAAAATTTCTCATTCATCTCTTATTGCGATGAAGGTACATTTCCATCAAGTCTTTTATGGCATGCTAGATTTGGACACTTGAACTATGACAACCTTATCTTGTTGAAGAAAAATGGTGTTAGTGGTTTTCTTACAATTCCTAGGAAACATAAGAAAAGTGATACTTGTATTCTAGGAAATTGTAACAAACAATATTTTCATGATTCACATTCGAGAGCACATAGTAAACTTGAACTCATTCATTCAGATTTATGAGGTGCAACATTTGTTCCTTTTGCAAATGGAAATAAATATATGATGACATTTATTGATGACTACATTAAAATGTGTTGGGCTTATTTATTGAAGAACAAATTTGATGTTTTTCAAACATTCAAGAACTTTCATACATGGATTGAAAATTATGCACAATCCCATATTGGTTATATTCTCACTGATAATAGAAAACAATACACTTCAAATGAAATTGAAAATTATCTTCGCCAACATGGGATCAAGCATAAAATTTTTTTGCCTTACAATCCCCAATAGAATGGAGTAGCTGAAAGAATGAACAAGACAATCTTAAATGTGGTACATTACATGATGCTTTTGAAGAATTTAAAATTGATTTTTTGGGTTGATGCAGTTCTATGTGTTGTGTATATAAAGAATAGATATCCATCTAATTCTAGTAGAAACAAGACTTGTTATGAAATGTGGTATGGCCACATTCCTTCGGTGAAGAATCTCAAGGTCTTTAGTTCCACCTGTTATGTCTTCATACCAAAGGAACACAGAAACAAACTTGGTGCAAGGAGTGATAAGTGTATTTTCTTGGAGTATTCAAATACCCCCAAAGCATATCGTCTATATGATGAAGTTAATAAGAAGTTTTTTGTATTTAGAGATGTAATATTTCTTGAATCTTCCAAAGCTGACAATGTTGTTGAGCAATAGCTTGATCGCTTGGATAGACTCATACATACAAAATTATTTTAAGAATTTGATAATCAAATTCCACATCTTGAAGGTGGGGGTTTCTATACAAGATTAATATGTGGAATCTTCTTCTAAATTACTCTCTCCCCCACATGAAACTCCAACCATTGATGATACTTTAAGTGATGTGATTGACATAATCTGTAGACTCAATCTTAATTGAGTCCCAACTGAGTCAACTCAGCTACTTGGGCCATCTCTGAAAGGTCATCCAAAATGGCTGAAAAAGACACTTGAAAGTGTTCATCCTAATGAGGTTGGAAAGAAATGAATAAGAAATTCAACTAGGAAAAATTGAGGCGATGTAGATTATTTTGATTCACCTGTTGATATGGATGTTTATTGTCACTGTGAACTGAATTTGTTTACAAATTTTGAGCCAACTTCATTAAAAGAAATTGCTTCTCATGATGAATGGAAAGAAGCGATGCAAAATGAGTATGATACCTTTATAAAAACTAGAACTTGGAACGTGTTTGATACTCCATTGGGAACCCAACTAATTAGTTGCAAGTGGGTCTACAAGAACAAGTACAAATTTGATGCCTCACTTGACAAACATAAAGCCAGGCTTGTCACAAAAGGTTTTTCACAGAAGGAAGACGTCGATTATGAGGAGACTTCACCCCCACATGAAAATGGGCTATCATATGGATACTATTTTTCTTTATAGCTTATAACAATTGGAAAGTCCATCAAATGGATGTAAACATTGCTTTCTTGAATGGAGATTTGAAAGAAAATGCTTTTATGTCCCATCCAGAAGGATTTGTTGTGAAGGGACATGAACATAAAGTATGCAAACTTATTAAATCCTTGTATGGCCTCAAGAAAGCACCATGAGCCTTGTATGAAAATTAATTCATTATCTTCTGAAACTCAACTTCAAACAGTATGATCTTGATGATGCAACTTTTTTTGTCAAGCAAGTTGATAAAATAGTTGTATATATTGCGGTATATGTAAATAAAATTTTGATGATAGGGAATAATGGGAGCTACATTGCATCCATAAATAAGGAATTTAGAAAGGTTTTGAAATGACTAACTTAGTAAATGTTCACTACTATATTGGTATTGAAGTAACTCAACATATGGAGTATATATTTCTCTCTCAAAAGAAGCACATTCGAAAACTCTTGAATAGGTTTGGCATGGATGAATGCAATCCTTTGATTACTCAAATGAAATGGAACTGAAAGCTCACATCTATTGAAGGAAAAGAATTTGAGGATGAAACGAAGTATAGTCATCTTGTAAGAAGACTCAACTACCTAACTACTACCAGACTGGACCTTTTTTTGTTGTTAGAATCCTTTCCGAGTTTATGAAAAATCCTTGTGAGGGATATTGGTGTACTGCAAAAAGAATTTTAAAGTACTTGAAGGGAACCCAAGACTTGGGACTCAAGTATACATTGGTGGCTGAATTGATCTTGATTGGATAGTTTGATTCAAACTTCGATGGACACAACAAAACTAGGGTATCTACTTCAGGTTATGCTAACTAAATTGTCTAGGTTAGCAAAATTCTTGAAGATTTGTAGGCGAAACAAGTGCATTCAACTCCACTCCTAATTGGAAACACTTCTATAATAAAATTGGCCAAGAACCCAAATTTCCATGATAGAACGAAGCACATCAATACAAAATACCATATGATTAGACATCATGTTGAGGCCAAGACAATCCATCTACACCATTGTTCCACTAATGAGCAAATTGTAGATATCTTTACCAAAGCACTTGGAAAAGAAAAGCTTAAAAGATTCAAAATGATGCTTGGACTCACCAAAATCCATTCAAATTAAGGGGGGAATGTTGACACCTAATCATTGAGATTGGGTAAATATTTGTAACTAATGTAAATAGTAAATAAAGAAGAATAGGAAAATAAAGAGGCACTATGACATGAAGCCAAAGAGTCTTTCTCTCCTTGTATATGTCCATGAACAATTTTAATGAAGAAACACAATTCATTTGATGAGTTACGTCCTAGTGTGAACGATTAATAAATGCAACATATTATTAATATTTAAGCACAAGAGATTATTAATATTATAAAACCAAAGGATTAATAAATGCAACATATTGTTAATATTGTAAACCCAATAGACTATTAATATTATAAACCCAAGAGATTAATATACCCAATAAAATTATTTTAACCATAAATCAATAATATTGATTTTTAGATTTATAATATTCTTAAATTTATAAACGTGAACATTTACATAACATTGACCCTACTTTCTTATGTTATGTCAATGTCACTCTCATTTTCGCTATCATCACTCTCATTATCTTCATTCTCATTTTCGACACGGACAGGCGTTTCATGAGGCTCTAAGTGGACATTGATAGGGACTGGGGTCTCAAGCTCCACAAAGAATTGCGCTGCAAACACCACTGAAACTTCAACATACTCCACTAAAATATTCATATGATGGAAAAGGGTCGGGAAAACCAACTTTGCTCCACGCATAATAATCTCACTCAACTGCACGCATGCTTTCTTCGAGTGTTGACACAATATTTCTAGAATTCTCATACCCGTCCCAGCTGTTTGGGGAGCACTTACTGTTGCTATTCTCCCTACATTATTAATGTTTTCCAGTTTAAGAGTTACATATTTCATCGCATCAAGCAATGTCCTTATGAATTTTGCTTCAGAGATACTCTTGTGGAATTCAAGGCTTTGGCAGATCCATTCTAAGGTGAGAAATTGTTTCAAGTACAACCCAAAATTGTAAATCTGGTAGTTGGACCATGGTTTCATGGCCATAAATGCTACAATTTCTTCCACTTTTCCTTCCATGGAGGAAATATCAGGGTTGTTCATGACTAGCGCGTACATTAATTTTATGAGTCCATGTTTGAAATCTCGATCATAAGTCGACTGGGGTTGTTCTTTCAGTGCATCATTAATTGGGAAGAGGAGGGAGTAGTTAGGGTGTATACCTAGGTCTATGCCTTCAGGGGAAATAAATTTTCACCACTATAAACATAGTTAGCGAGAGAGAGTGTGGTGGGAACCCATTTTCCAGAGGGGTGTTCTCATGACAACAACCTCGCCACACACCACATGCCCCGTCTGTCAACCATATAACGCACCCGTCGGCGTTTCATTACCATTACGTATTCGCGTAACAAGGATTCCTCGCACTTCTTGGATACAGAAGTTACCGAGACAATGAAGAAGCCCCGGTCGTTCATGGAATGAAAGGGGAGGTCGATATTGTATTGTGAGAACCAGGTGTCCATTCTATTTGTCATTCTCAGATCGAGCATGGGCAACCAGAAAGGACACAAAAATCAGAAACATCTCATTGATTGGGAAACCAAGAAAAAGCGTACTATTTCATTGGAAACATCCAAGAATAGAAAAGAGGGAAACATCTGAAAAAGGAAACATCTAAAATATATTGGCTTTATCTAGTTATGTAGTTTGATTTTATCTTTTGTAATAAAGAGAATGATGGCATTGTTTTGACCAGGATCATCTCTTCTTCATAATAAAGTAGTGGTATTGTTTGCAGACTTGTGTTATTCCAGTGTTTGTGTCTACAGTCTGTTATGTGATTCTTTGTTTTATTAAATTTTCAGATCTGCAAGTAGATCAATTGGTATCGGAGCGTAAGATCTTGGAAGCCATCCACCTATTCGAAGAATTTTTTTTTAAGGGTCATACATTTCACTCCATTCAGTGGATGAAAATCATGCTGCCCCATCAAGAGAATCAAGAGCCCTCCCATGCAGACTCGCCAGTGAATGATTTAGCTAGGGCTCTTCAAGAGCTAATTACACTGCAACAACAACAACGCCCTCCAGGGAAAATGCAGTTTGATGCACGCTTTCAACTGCCCAAATTCTCAGGGAAAATGAATGGTGAGACCGTTGAGTCTTGGATCCGCAGCCTCTCCAACTATTTTAGAACCTGTCCAACAATGGTCGAGGAGATGAAACTTCAGATCTCCAGTCTACAATTCGAAGTCCTAGCACAAACATGGTGGGATACTCATCTTGAGAATATCTCCTTGGTTGTGGAACTTGGAGAACAAGCCGAGACCAAATCGATGCCTATCACATCTTGGAATCTCTTTTGCGAGGCCTTACGTGAACGCTTCTATCATCCAAGATATATACAAAATCTCCTTGCCAAATGGTTGCAGCTTCGACAACTACCCAATCAATCAGTGGAAGCCTACATTGATGTCTTCTACAAGTTGTGCATTCAGCTCCATATATCTGATCCAGAAGAGGTACTAATTATCAAATTTAATTCTGGTTTGCTAATGCTTCTTCGCCGTGAAGTTGAGTTGTTTGATAGTGCTTCATTAGACAAGGCATTTATTCGGGCCCTGGCGGTGGAACGCAAAGTGGGTACTCGAATCCGATATCCTCAAGCCAGAAATGGTCCATCTTCCTTTGATTCTTCTAATTTCGCCTCTGCCTCATCCCCCACACCTCACCGCACCCCCTTGTGTACATTTCACAACACCAACTCACATGCTTCTACAGATTGTCGAGTATTGTAAAATCTCCGCCCCAAGAAAACTCATTTTACAAAAGGCCACTACCCCACTTCCAGCTGTTTCTCTCGAAAATCCAACTGAAGTAGACCCCTCTCTCATCCTCATGACCGTTAATGCAACAAACACCTCTGTTACGCCTTTGTTTACCCATAATTGTCAAATCAAACATGAGTTGGCCATGCTTATTCTTGACAATGGGAGTCAAAAGAATCTTGTGTCACAAGACTTATTTGCACGCCTTTTCCTTCCCACCACTCCTCACCCCCACCTGTATCAGCTCGGTTGGGTTAGAAAGGACGGTCCTCATCTTACCATCTCACAATGTTGTGCTGTCACCTTTGCTATTGGACCTTTTCGTGATACTGTGGTATGTGATGTTTCTCCTCTAGATTGCGCTGATTTATTGCTAGGAATTCCATACCAAGAGGCTCGACATGCTGTTTATCATGCTGCAGATCACCAATACCACTTGCAACACAATGGGCGCACCTATGTGCTCACATCCTCACCTAGCACATCAACCGAACCTTCCATTGGCAAAGCTCCCATTATGAGAGTCAATTTAAACCAAGATTTTTCTTTGTGCTTGGTTTGCCCTCTCAAGCCAGACAACCTCACCAATCCAGTCCCTCCTTCAATGGCTCCTCTCCTCCATGAATTTGCAGATGTCTTCACCCAACCCACAGGGTTGCCTCCAGCATGCTCTGTTGAACACCACATTGACCTTATTCCTGGCGCTTCCTTACCCAATGCACCATCTTATCACCTTGCTCCTCGAGAGGCAACTGAGATAGAACGCCAAATTGAAGAATTGTTGACATCCGGTCATATTCAGACGTCATCCTCACCATGTGCATCTCCAGCTTTTATTATTCCAAAAAAATATACTTTTGAATGGCGCCTCGTGACAGACTATCATCCCTTAATAATGCCACTATTGAAAACCGCTACCCCCTTCCCCGCATTGAGGATTTGTTGGACCATTTACACGGGGCTTGTTTCTTCACAAAGATGGATTTAACTACAGGCTACCTCCAAGTTCGCATGCATGCAGCCGACACATGGAAAATTGCTTTTAAAACAAAGTTTGGGCTATTTGAATTGTTGGTCATGCCATTTGGACTGACCAACGCACCTCCCACCTTTATGAGATTCATTAATGATGTTTTTGTAGAGCCTCTGACCTACACCTCATCATTCACCATTATCTACTGTTTTTCATCACCTATCTCTCTCTTTCACCTCATTTTCCCTGTTAAACCACCCAGATCATTACATTAGATGTTATTAAGCATGATCAAGCAAGTTTTGCTAATGGATGACTATTTGTTTAGATTTTGACTTACTTGCAGGAATCCCGCAGCTATCTGATGATCCTGCAGCTATCTGAAGATCCTGCAGCCTTTTTTTTAAACGCAATGTTCCACGTGTCGGTTTGCCAGATGAGCCACATGGGAACTTAGGTATCAATGTGCTCGAGGTTCCTGTCCCATTTTTCCAGCCATCCACGTCATCTTTATCCACGGTCAAATCTGGTCAAGTTACGGTCAAGTCAAGGCTGTTTAACGGTGATTGTGAGCTGCTTGGTCACGTCATCTTAAACGGTGATTTTTCCACGATCTACAGGTGGCAGGGGACATGATCCAACATGGGATTCATTACCCATGAC
>APFE030227950.1:0-63847 GCA_000404065.3 Pinus taeda
CATATTTTATTTTTATAAAGTTATTATTTTCTTTAAATTTAATCTTTTATATTTTAAAAATTAATTAAAACAAAATAACAAATCAATTTCCCTATGACGAAGTATTGTGTAAAAAATAGGATTTAAATTTAAAATCTTATAAACCAAAACAACACAAATAAAAATAAAAACCACCCACAACAATATATATAAAAATAAAAGCAACCAAGAGAGATGAACACCATATCAGCATTTAAGAAAAAAATATTTATAAAAATAAAATAAAAATAAAGACAACAAACATACATGAAAACATACATAAAACTATAAAACTAAAAACAACCCACATGTAACATACCACAGTTCTAGAAAAAGTTATCCATAAAAGCAAAGCTATAAATTTAAGAAATAATGAACGACATTCTAAAAGCTGATCTGTAAAAGCAAAGCTGAGAAACCAAAACTTTTGAATCGACCGGTATGAATATGTTTTCATAGTTGTCTTCTTAGTCAAGTGAAAAAAAAAATGAAATAGGCAGAATCAGAATCACTGATTTTTTACTTTCTTCCAAATTATAAAGCAAATAGCGCATAAATTTCATGGATCTTGCTGGCACAACTGGAGGAGGTTCTTGGAAAATGTTATTTTACATGAAAACATGAATATACTGCCATGAACAATGAAAACATGAATGTGCCTGCCATGAACAAAGAAAGAGAAGGAAGGGTTACACCATTAAATCTAGAGTAGTTGTCCGTTCTGTCAATTCATGGAACGTGTTGGCACAACTGGAATAGGAATTGCGTTGAAAATGTTATTTTACTTGAGAAAATGAATGTCTGTCCTGACCAAAGAAGCAGAAGGAAGGGTTAGGCCATTAAATCTAGAGTTTTCTGTTCCGTCAACAACGCAAATGCTATAAATCTAATTGTAGTATCTCAGCCTCTCCATCTACTCAAAATATTTGTGTGCAATAGTTCGTTTTTTGTGAAGAAGAACTCCTGCCGGTGCACGATGTCGACAAATAAAGGCCGATGTGTTGTTTTCAATTCAGTCACTAGTGCAACTTCTGTTGTTATGTTTGGAATTGCAGTGATTGCAGCAGTGCTATGTGTGCCAACGTGTGAGGCACAAGGGCAACCCATATATAATTTCTATATGACAAGTTGTCCAGGGGTTGAGGGCCTTGTTCGACAAGTGGTGAATAAGTACATAGCGGCAGATCACACAATAGCGGCTTCTCTTTTGAGGTTACACTTCCATGATTGTTTTGTGAGGGTATGTAAACTGTTGAATGTCTAAACACATTATTGTATGTAGACGATTGAATATCTAAATACATTATTGTATGTGTTAGATATTGGTATCTAGGATGTGCTCTGATGATTAATGTGATCTAAATTGGTGTTATTCCAGGGTTGCGATGCGTCAGTGCTCTTGAATTCTACGCAAAACAACAAAGCAGAAAAAGACGCAATACCTAATTTCACTGTGCGTGGATTTGAAGTTATCGACAATGTCAAGGCACAAATAGAGCAAAGATGTCCAGGAGTGGTCTCATGTGCTGACATTCTCGCTCTGGTAGCTCGCGATGCTGTTTTTGCGGTATTCATAATTCAATACCATTACCATTAGTTCATATTTATTACACTCGAGAGACAAATCTGTAGTCCGTTTTTTAAACAACAGCTATATAAATCCATTTTAAAAACGCTCCTATCAATTCTAAATCTAATTGGTGCTGCAATTTGCTACATCTAATTGCACTACATCAGTCCGTGTTCGGTCCATCTAATTTTGTTGCCTTAATTTTCAGAGGGGAGGACCCTTTTGGCAGGTGAAGACAGGTCGCAGGGACGGAAGGATATCGGTGGATAGTGAGGCATTGTCCAACATTCCGAGGCCAACATTTAACTTTCAACAGCTGAAGGACTCCTTCGCCAGTAAAGGACTCAACGTTCAAGACTTGGTTGTGCTATCTGGTATGGTGCCTGTCAAACCTAATTAGTTAGATCTATACAGATGCAATTCAATAGTGTTTCTGCCAATATGATATACTGATCATCTTATGGTGCAGGTGCGCATACTATTGGAATGTCACACTGCAGTTCGTTCAGCAACAGACTGTACAACTTTGGAGGTAGTGGACGCATGGATCCTACCCTGGAAAACTTGTACGCACAACTGCTTACGACGCAGTGCAAGAATTTAACCGACAATATAACGAAAGTGGAAATGGATCCCGGCAGCTCCCTCGCCTTCGATAGCCATTTTTTCGATAACCTGGAGCTAAATAGAGGCCTGCTTCAATCGGATGCCGCCCTTCTCACCAATTTTGCTTCCAAGGCCAACGTTGATAATCAGCGGAATCAAACCGAGTTTTTCGAAAACTTCAAACTTTCGATGCAACGGATGGGAGAAATCGGACTGCTCACCGGAAGTGCAGGAGAGATTAGGAAACACTGTGCTTTTGTAAACTGATATGATGATCTGAAACCTTTAGGTAATGTGGGGATGTGCGCTAATAAAACCATCCATCCCCCAAAACCTTAAGGCTCCTGCGAATAAATTCTATATGAAAAATGCTTGTCTAGAATATTTGCTTTTAGGTCCTTAGTTCCATGTGGCATGGATTTAAATCAATATTTTCGAATCCTTCTTTTCCCTTTACTCAGATTGTTGAGTTTTCCTATCAAATTATATAAATAAAGTTTTTCTATCAAATTATATAAATAATTAATTTTTGTATGTATCCTTCTTTTCGATTTACTGAGATCGTTGAGGTTTGCTATCAAATGATATAAATAATTAACTTTCTATGTATCATTCTTTTCCCTTTGCTCAGATCGTTGAGTTTTGCTATGAAATTTAATATAAACAATTAACTTTCTATGTATATTATTTTTATTATATTAGGAAATGTAATTTACACTTCAATAATATGTTTTTCTTTAAATAAAATTCAATTTTTTTTTTACCTAAACAATATTTTTTAACTAAATAAACAATCTTGATTTTATATATATAATAATATATATATAATATTATATATAATAATTCTAATGGTTCATGTTACAACCAATATGAAAAAGATCAGTTTCGAAAAATAGCAACTTATATGGATTTAAGGATTGAATTCGAAGGCACGGGAAAATAAATGATGGACCAAGGTTTCGAGTTGCAGAGGGAGTTTTCATCCATGGAGGGAAGCCCACAAGGGAGATCTCTTCCCTCCTACAAGGAGGTGGTGGCCAACACGGCAAGAAGTCCCCAGAAAAAGTCAGAAAGGTCTCGGGAGAAGGAACGAGTAACCGGGAAAAGGAGGAAGAAATTGCAAAAATAAAACAAAATAGCAGCACTAAAGACAAGGAGGAAGATGACAAACAACAGGAAACACCTAGAGTTGTATTAAATAATCCAGCTCTGCAGGCGCACAGGGAGCATATGCAAACCTACGCAATCATCTGCAAATTCATGGGACGATGGCCCATAGAAAAAGCTTTACAAACATGGATCAAATACCACTGGAAACCTAAAAGGAGCATTGAGCTACACCTTGGGTCAAAGGGTTTCTTTATCATGGTTTTCACTAGTCTTGAGGATAAAGATAGAGTGTTTGAAGGAGTGCCCTACTTCTATGCTGCAATAGGTCTCTATATGAGGCCTTGGAAGATGAACTTTGTCCTAGAACAAGAAACGTCCACTTCAGTCCCACTCTGGGTAAGACTCTATTCGGTACCTCTAGACTACTAGCTACCTGAAGCGTTTGTTGCCATAGGCAATAAAATAGCTAGGTTTGACAAAGCTTCAAAAGCTACCAGAAGGGGAAAATACACTTCCTTTGCTAGGATATGTGTTGAAATGGATCTATCAGGAGCTCTTCCGGATGAAGTTATATTGGAAGATTTTGATGAAGAATGGTTTCAAACGGTGGACTACGAGCATATCCTGTTTAGATGTCATAGATGCCATGAACATGGTCATCTTCTCATGGATTTCTCTCTAGTCAAAATAGAGTATAAAAGCAAACCTAATACAACGAAAGACCCGAACAGCTTCCACGAGGTGGTACATAAAGGAAAAGGCAGCAAAAAAAGGCAAAAACTACAACAAAAGGAGGGACAACAGGTTAGGTAGAACCAGTTCTAAGTTCTGGAAGAGGAAGAAGAAAGAACAGTAGAATATCAAGCAAATAAAGGAAGTACGAGAGAGAAGTAAAAAGGTGAAAATCGTGACCAAACACAGGAAAATGATAAGAAGACAGGGACCATGTTGAGTGATACAGAACTAGAGATGGACCAAGAAATGACTCAGAGTGAGATGGAACTGGAGGAAACAGAGCTACAGGAGATCCTAGAAAGAGAGCACCTGGAACTGGAAGGATTCTTAATACAGGGTAATTCTCGCGAGGTAGAATCATTACCTCAGGAGGAGCTCAATAGAATACAACAATTATATTTATGGAAAACTTAGGAAAAGGGTTCAATGGGAGCTAATAACAAGAGCAGGCTGAGTAGCGAGCAAGTGAAAACGTTAAAATCTACTCCCGGTTTAGCACCCAGAAATCCAGGAAAAAAGTGAGGCAGAAAAAATCATAAGGAGCTATTGATGGAGTGTGGGAAGCTCATGATAGATTTAGGTAAGATGAAAAACCTTACCAGTTACTCCTTCACAAATATTTAATCATGAAGTTTATTTCTTGGAATATTAGGGGACTAGGCAGTAAAAGAAAGCAAAGATTGCTCAACAATAGAATGAAACAGGCGGCTCCAAATATAATTTTTACCCAGGAAACGAAATGCTCCATTCAAAAGTTAAGGCAACTACACAGCAAATGGCTTAGTAGGTTTGAATATCTAGAAGTTAAAGCAGAGAATATGGCAGGAGGTATTCTCACTCTTTGGAACACGCAAAGAATTGCAATAATTGATGTAGAGGTTGCAAGGAACTATTTATCAGTAGTAATTCAGCCTGTAGGGGATAAGAGTACCTATCTAGTCACGAATGTGTATGGCCCTGAAAGGATAGAGGAGAAACTCAAGGTAATAGATTCCCTTGAGAATCTTAGGGAGAGACATGCTGAAATACCCTGGATCTTGGGAGGGGATTTCAATATGATAAAATCACTTTCGGAAAAGAAAGGGGAACTAGAGCACTTAGTAAAGATTCTTTAGCATTTCAAATCTTTTCAAAGAATATGAAACTAGTGGATGTGGAAACCAACAATGGCATGTTCACTTGGAATAACGAGAGAGGGGAGGTGTAAGGACCTGCAATCCTGAATGCGTTCTGCCCGAAGTGCGAATGCAGTTGGACGCTTGAACGAGAAGCGCGGTTTAGAAGAGGTGCAAGCTCAGACTTGTGTGAAGTGTTATGCGCATAAGAGGAGGGCGAGCTGAGTTTATAGGCATGAGGAGCGGTTGGCTCAACCCACGGGTCGACCACACTTGTAGACAAAGAAGATGGGTGAATTGTGGAGAAGTGTGGGTGCGTAAGGTTTGGAGGACGAGTCGGCCGGGTAGGCTAACTTGCCCTACCACTTGCATAAACAAGAGTTTTGATGAGTTCATTTGACAATCACTCAACACAATCATTTTTGCTCATGAAAGGGAGAAAGGCACAGGTCTAAGTGTGTGGACGCAAAGAAGGAAGGTGTAAGTTGGTGATGCACCCATTCTTGGGCAAGGCTACATGAAGGTGAACGCTTATCTTAGTTTTGGGTGAAGGGTGCGGGCAGGGCCGCCCGCTGGATGGAGAAAGGCGTGCATGATGTGTGTGGCACCCAGGTGATGTGTAGAAGTTTCCGATGGTGAAACGTTGGTGAGCGCCCGGTTTGTGCGACGACTTGGCACGGGTTCTTGGGTGACTTGGGTGAGTGCCCACTTGTCGTGCAAGTGTGTAAGGTGTGACTTTTGGTGAAGTGTTGAGATTGTGGATGGAGGTGTGTCTTGGGTAGAGGCACCCGTGTGTGGCGACTTGGAGGCACGCCCAAGTTGGGCAAACAACACGATCGTGCGACAAGGTGAATGAAGGGTTGGTGAGTTGTGCGACGATCGTGCCGAGGTGCTGACGAGCTAGGAAATCGAGTTTTTCCAAAGGTTATAAATTTGGCTAAGTATGAAACTTTGGGTTTCCAAGTATACTTGTAAAGCTTGTAGCTTGTAAAAGACTGTATAATATATTATCGGGTAGACTCATTATTCAGGGAGTTTCCCCTCCCGTTATACTATGCAATTGCATTCTTCATGTATAATTGTTGATGTTAATGAATGTGTATGGGTGTTCATTGGTATAAAGGAATATTAATAATTACTTGGTTGAGAAACATAAACTAAGTAGCATAAGTGGTTAGGTGTAGTTCACGAACATAAGTATTGGTGAAAGGAAAGTCTTCGGTGGTGCCGCACCTCGCCAAGAGTAGTTGAAAGACTATCGTAGGCCTGGGGGCATGACAGTTGGTATCAAAACTTGGTTGGAGCTGGTGCTAGAGTAGGGCTGCTCGTGATGAAGTGCAGGTGTGGACACACTTGGAATCTTGGAAATTGGTGACAGTGAAGCAGGTACTTGCAGGTGAAGGAAGTTGTTTCACACAAGTGGAATAAGAGCTAGTTCAGGTTGTAGGCATCTTGGTGAAGTTGTTGGATGGTCGAAACTAGATTCCAAAGAAGAAGGAAGTTGTTAACAATGTCAACTGAATCTTAGGTTGGGTCTAGTCACAGTGCGAAGCATGGTACTATGGCATTCATTGAGAAAGTGTTGGAGAAAATGGAGGGCTTAGAAGCTTTATGGACTAAGAAGATGGACTTGATCGAGAGAGATCAAGAGGCCAATTCGGAGATGAAGGAAGAACTCGATGAACTCCGATCTCAACATGAGTACACTGACCTTATGTGTACACAACTTGAAGTAAGGGTGAAGGAGGTTGACGAGGCAAGGGACCGGGGTCTTGTAGAGCTTGTGGACTTGCAGAAATCCCTTGACAAAGCCAGAGATGAGATCGCAGTGTTGAAGAAGGCCATGAGGCATAACTTAGGCGAAGGAGTGCCTCATGTGAAAGTCAAGGAACTGAAAACCTATGATGGTACAAGGAGTGCGAAGACTCTTGGTAACTTTCTATGGGACATGGAGCAATACTTGGAATGATTGGGACTATTTGATGATGAGTCGAAGGTCAAGGTAGCTGCTTAGTTCTTGACAAAGGATGCTAAGATGTGGTGGCGAAAACGGATGGATCAGATTGCCAACGACAGTGCTGGTGACATTACTTCGTGGGATGAGATGAAGAAAGCTTTGCAAACCCATTTCAGTCCTCAGGATGAAACGTGGGAAGCGAGGATGAAGATAAAATTCATAAAGTAGATAGGGAATCTTCAGACATATCAGTGGGAGTTTTCAAGTGTGGTTCTGGAACTTCCTGACATGGCAGAGAGGGACAAGGTGTTCATTTTCATTATTAGGTTGAAGCCTTAGGCACGCAATGAAGTGAAGAGGCAGAGGATTAGAACACTTGAAGAATCTTTTTCTACTGTGGACAAGTTGGTGGAGAATTATGATGAGACTTCTGATGATAGGAAGAAGAAGTCTGATAAGAGGAAAGATAAGAAGAAAGAGGATGCTTCAAAATCTGATGATAAGTCGAAGACGAAGAAAGCCTTGAAGTGTTGGATATGTGTTGAACCACATACAATGAAGAATTTCCTTCTAGACCGAAAGTGGCTCCGATTGCACAATCTAATGCAAAGAATGAAGAAGCTTCTATGGGGATGATGTAGATGCTTGGTGTTGCTACTGCTACAGAGGTGATCTCTCAGAGGTGTCCTGAGAGGAACAAGTTGGATCATGTTCGGATGAAGGTTGGGGATGCTGATATACTCACTATGGTGGATAGTGGGTCCTGTCACAACTTCATGGGAGAAGATACTTCGAGAAGAATTGGGCTGAAATTTGTACCGGTGAAGGCATAGATGAAGACAGTCAATTCTCCTCCTGATGATGTTCTTGGTATAGCTAAAAGGTGGACACAACACTAGGTGAATGGACAGGGAAGGTCGACTTCACTACAGTGCGGATAGATGACTATGAAGCTGTGCTGGGAATGGAATTCTTGAAACAGTTTGATGTTATGGTTGTTCCACATTTGAAGAGGCTGTACATTTATGATGGAAGGGAAGATGTACCCATTGGTGTACCAACCATTGGAGTGACAAAGCCTGATTGTAAGTTGGCACTAATGCAAATGGAGGATGAGAAGCGGATGGAAGATATGAATAAGCAGTTGTCTATGGCTGAGACAAAGCTTACCGAGTAGTCATTGGTCATCAGGACTCTTTCAGATAATATATTGGATGTGTCAAGAAGGCTAGATGTGGTCGAGGATGATGATGATGATGATGAGGCATATGTGAGGCCGAATGTCCAGAAGGAGGATCGGGTCACTTATCTGTAGAGGATGGAGATAGAAGATCTTGACAGATGAATTGAGATGATTAGTGAGGGTGAGCCTTCAAGCTCTACTCCCTCCACATCTTATTAGATGGGAAAGAAGATGGGGCTCATTGTTAGCTTCTCATGGTAGTGAGTCCTTAAAACAGATTGAGCAGGTATGACAGATGGTGCAAGGATGGCTCGGCATCAAGCATCATGACATGTTGCATATGGGATGGAGTTCCATGGACCTGAGCATGGTGGTGAGATTCTTGGTGAGTCCAAGATGTGGCAGAATCCGAGATAGACTGGTGAAGGCATAAGGATGGACATTCTTATGATTTGAGCGTGAATGTTGGACTGATCACCCGACTAGTTCAAGTCATGGGGGCTAGCAGTGTACCACAGAGATGTTGACATCAGGTAGGCAGGAAGGATGACAATTCACAACATGAGGACGAAACATGGTGGAGATGGTAATTCTACATATGTTGCAGGGATGTTTGCAGTATGTGGAGGAGTTAACATCATGGATTGATGATGAGACAGACATTGTTGATCTTGGTGGATGGCTACTAGGATGGTATGTTGTCGAGGATGACGATGACTTCAGGTGGAGGAGGATGTAACGACCTGCAGTCCTGAATTCATTCCGCCTGAAGTTCGAATGTGCTTGGAGGCTTCAACGAGCAGCGCAGTTTAGAAGAGGTGTGTTATCACGAAATCTAGTGTCGACTTGGAGCTCCTAGTCCCACTAAGACTTGTAGATATCGTAGAAACAAAAAAACTAAAACTACTTTTGCTTTCCTTTATGAGAAGTAGATAAGAGGGGAATGAAGGACACCAACCTTAGTCTTGCGCTTGGTTCCTCCCCTTTCTGCTAGATCTTTGTCGCTTCTTCTTCATCTACCCAGCTTCAAAGAGCACCTATGGAATCAAAGCAGCATAACACTATCAAAGAATAGAGATCTACAATCATAAGCAATACAAGACCAGATATGTATTGACCACGCAAATGCATATATCATCAAATATACAAGAATGTGGAGGAAAACTTGAATATCTTTATTAATATCAAGAATAGAAAAGAGGATTACAACCAATTCTTTTGACCCAGCATCATCCTCCAGCAAGAAAGCCCTTCTTCACCTCATGTAAATCTTAGATCACCCAACACTATGATGTTGCACCAGGAAACCAACAACACTTCCTTACAAGATACAAGATTCCAGCCTCCGGATCTCTGTGATGAGGGATCCTTATATAGATGATTGTAGGGGGGTGAGTCAGCTTCTAGGATTTTGATTAGTGTCCTCTCTCTGATAGTTCTTGATTCCACTTGGAGATTGATGATCTCTTACTCATCCCTGGGTGAATTCAGAGAGGCAAGTGTCAGAGGAGAAGTTTCTGGAAGATTCTATGATGCTCGACCTCGCAAACTGTCTCTACCATTTGTCCATTCTCGCCCATCGCACCCTACAGAAGGGCTTTCTAGTATGCATCACACCCTTTACACTGAGTAGGTGAGATGCGTCACACCCTCTGCACTGGGCATTGTGTATGGTCCAGTTTTGACCAGTTCTGAGCAGTTTTCTGTGGATAACTTTTGGGAGATGATGTAATCAGCTGACCTTGTTCCTTTAGGGAGTGAAGAAACACTTTTAGGGACTTAGAAGCCTTTCGTTTATGGACATTTATGATTGGGGTTGCAATGCCCAAAAATTTCTATAACAGTTGCCCCCTAAAGCATGAGGTCGTTAATCTTTTGATGTCTGGTGAAATGATTTATCATGAGGATCTGAATTTTTTTCGAGCTCGAAGGTGACCTGTAATAAGATACAATACAATACATTATATTCATGATATTTTTCATGATCTAGCTGAGGCGGGCATTCCCATGCTTAGCTTTATAAATTCATTTTCATGTACATAGGACATACAACTGTCTATGTAGCAGACCGATGATTCAGACGGAGTCATCATCCTTTGATTTGGATGATCATCTGTTCGGCAATGATGTACATTTGATGTCTTTATATTCCTAAATATATCACAGCCCAGATGGATGAAACTAGATCTGGGGTCTTCAAAACTCGTTCAATATTCACTCGAAGTACAAGTCGATCCATGTGAAAGGTGTTCTCGAGTCAAACATGGAAAGACATCACCTGATTACCAGCCAATGATGTAAGTTATTAACATGCGCGAGAGGAATCACCAATAATGACAATAACCCTCAAGGTACTAAAATACAATTAACGTGGTGTGAAAAAGGGGCTTGGCGTCAAACACCACGTAAAATCTCTCGGTTGAAGGCTATTGATGTAAACCTATCGTCGAAAGTGAGAAACTTGCCATTGAGGCATGCAAGCTTCAAAGTGCTGAAAGGGGTTTTTCCTAGGTTGACTTCTCGGATAATGAGCTGATGTTGACAAGAAGTGACCCATCGTAGGAGGGCCTTAATGAATCCCACATTTACGACACAGAACGGAGCAAATGATTTTGGATGTGAAAACGATCTGATGATACAGGGTTCAGGGTGGCGGTCATGAAAGAATGGAGCGTGAATGTATTGCAGTGGATGAGACACAGGTGAATTCTTTGAGCAACTTCTCTTGAACATACTGGCGACACTGTCAATGGATTGGTAGCGTTAACCCCAAATATGGATGGTATGAAGGACCAATGGTTATATGACCGGTGAATGAAATAACCTAACTCGAATCAGACATGGAGTGAAAGTATCATGTTCAAGAGCGACTTGCTACCAATAAAGTTTCTTCAAGTTTTCTTCCCAATTTTTCCCTAGTCATTGCTGACAAGTACCTCTTTATTTTTATCAAGATTGAGGAGGATAACATATGCTTGTTCTATAATCTGCCCTTTGGGCGGCATGTCGCTATGTTTTAATGAGCTTAGCCACAGTGAAACTCGTTCTCGTCTATTTGGACAAGTTTGTCGCTATTGATTTTAACGAGTTTAACGACAATGATAACTCGGTCCTTTTTCAATTTTAGAGAGTCTAAAAAGGGATGGAAAGGAAACTCCAATGATTCTTTTTCGTCATATAATCCCTTAAGTCTGAAAAAGCATAAAATAATACGAAAGGGATGAATTTTTTATAGTTTTAACAAGCCGAACAAGACAAGCACTCGATCTTTTTGTGAAATAAACCCTCGGGTCTAAAAATATTAAAATCTAGAGGAGGGATAGCACTTCCAATGTCTTTAACGAGCTAGAGAGGCCAATCGCTTGGCAATCTTTTCATATTTTATGAGTCAGGTGAAAAGAGCTTAAAGGAGAATTGTTTTTTGAGGAACGAGTGATAATTTCGGGTAGAAGTTGATTCGAGGTAAGGTTTGGAATTTTCCAATCACGGCAATGTCACAAGGATGGCTAGAAAGATCACTCATCGCAGCTGTTCCTCAAAAGGGTAAACAATTAAATGGAGGCGTATGATCGGCTAAAACAGAGTGGAGGTGATGATGAGAACATGACCAAGGCTCAAAAGCTGATGATAATGCATTCACAATGGTTATTGACCGGAATTTGGTTCATTTTTTAATGAGCTTAAACTCTGGGGGAAACATTTGCTCATTGCTTAGGTTTAATTTTTAACGAGCTTGAACTCCATATAAAAACTGCTCGTGCCAGTCATATAATAAGGATATCTCATCTATAAATGCCATTTTTTATGGAGCTTGCACCTTTCATAGCTTTGCCCCGCATCCTTTCTTTATGAAATTTAGGAACGACCAACCCTATGAGTTTAAAGGGTTTGAGAATCTACAAACTAAGAAAATAAATGGTCACTCTTCTCTTACATGCAAAAGGTTTGCATGTCCCCGGGTATAGTGAAAAATTTCCCGGCTACCATTTAGAAATTCTCGCATCTGCAAGATAGTTTCCATCCGCATAGCAGATAGAAACACTTCTTGGCTTAGTCCATCTAGACAAAGGTGATTCTGAATCCCAACCACCTAATCTTGATGAAGGAATCTTATTCCGGTATAATTCCCTCTTCCTCTACGGACGGGTATTAGACTAGTCATTTTCCTTCACGGAAACCTACTCTATACCTAGAGTTTCCCTACCAGAGTAGGCCAGGGTGCATGGCCCCTGGGTTTTAGTCATGTACTCCCGAATCACTTGCACTCTTTAGGTGGATGGACTGGAGATTGATGAGACATTCCTTGCGTTAAAAGACCATTTAGGGATGGCATTTGACTATTAGCTATGTGTGAGCCAGGGAACGAAAGATGGTCTATGTGCTGGACCACTCGGCCTTCATGTGGAAAACACATTACGCTAAAGAGTGAGGAGACAATGGTTCCCATGCTATAAATACAGTCGCACCCACGGAGTAGATTATAATCTAGAGGTCCTTCGACTACCATTGTGTTCATAGAAATGGTTTTCTTTCTCAACGTTATGGGCACATTGGGAAGGATCCCGAACGGTCGACTGGTTCCTTTGTTGAAGCCTATTAGATTTCTCATCTCAAGCAGAAGCGATGGCGAACCAAGCACTTTCCAAGTAGTTGAGGAAATAATACTCATAGAAACTCCTTCATCTATGACGGTACTAGCTAGGACCATCCTTTAAGCTTGTACAATGATTTGGAATGGTATACTAGACAGTAAACGGGGTCTGCCTAGTAGATGCCAATCAAAGGAAATGACTAGGTTGCTTGGAGGTGGGACTGAATAGACGGCTAGATACGACTCTAATGAACTTCCTTCCTACGGTAAAGGAACGGGTAGACTGCCCCCATGTTCATCGGAGTCTGTGTTTATGAAAAGAATTTGGACAGTGTTGTTCTTATTCTCTCCGGTGACTGTATCATCTGAAGATGGACCTTCTAAAGGCAAGACCGGGTCAACTGCCACCTCAACCTTTTGACTTTCATCTAGTATGGATTCATAGGGTTTATCTTCCATGATAGATGCTTCGACCGACCACAATGGTGTTTCAGTCAGATTTTCAACCAGTGATGGACTCGGCAAGAGTTTCTTATATCCAGGAGGAAGTCGTAGCGGTGAAGCTGGATGGTTATCCAAAACTCTTTTAGCTTCATCTAGGAAGGAACAATTGTGGACGATGTGATCACCCTCACATAGTTTACAAGGAAATTTGCATTTCCTTTTCTGTCCAAATACTTCGCTTTCACTAGTTGATGGTGTACTTTCAACATGATCAGAGGTTGATGACACCAGATTGCGCAAACGAGGAGACCAGTCCCTTAAGATTTGAGGGATGCAAGGATAATCATGATGATAGTGGTCTCCTTTGAAAATGACACATGGAGATTTAGGCTTGGACAGTGCAGTGTGTGGATTTTCGCTAGATGATGCATGGTTTCCCCTTTTTTCCTTTGGCTCCTTCTTCTTCATTTCCTTCTTCTCCTTCCCCTTCTTCTCCTTCTTAGTTACTTGATTTTCAACTTTACTAGCTTCATTAATCAAAGAGGAAGGATGAGAGGGAGAAATGGATGAAGTAGAAGGTTGAGGGGTAACTCTAGTATCATCTACTTGCTGACTTAATTGTTCAGGAATTACGGAATTCTGAAGAACAGAGGTAGAGAAGAGCCATATGGGCAAGCCAATCATCAACCCTAGAAGTGACAATGTGGCCATATGGGGTGCACAAACATCTCCCTAAGAGGAGAAAGGACTAGGATTTCCCCCAAGGGGAAATCGTTCGTTGGTAGACTCCATTTTTCTCAACCTAAAGACCAACGAGGGAACTGTGATGTTATTCCGAATAAAATAAATTTTAGACGCTTTGACACAACTTGTTTTCTCAATTTTTAAGAGTCGAGAAAAAATAAGAGATGAATCTAGTTGCATTCGATTTTTAATGAGCCTGAAGTGACAAGTGCTCAGATGGACCTTTTCCTTTAAGGAGTTTGAAAAGGAATGAAAGAGACTACTATGGAAATCTAGACAGAGGGATTACCAAACCAATCGCAAAACTGCAGAATACTTTTTACAGTATGGCAGTCAATCTTCCCGAATGCTATGTTCAGTGCATTGCGATCGATAGGGCGGCAAACATGGCTTCCTAAGGATAAATGATATAGCCTATTGTGGTCTCCTAATATATAGTCGATGGTACGTGGGAGCACAAGTCCGTACTTGTACTTGTTGTCTCAAAGAGGAGGAATCACCCAACCAGCAATGAAAGTGATAGTTACCAGGCTTAACAATGCCAAAATCCGTCTCTAGCCTAGACTTCTAAATGTTGTGCGTTAGGTTCCAAAGCGTTTTTATGTTCATTGAATTTATTTTATAGTTGATCTTGCTTAAGAATTTTCCTTTCAAGTTCAATGCGTGATGTAGATATACAATTCCTAAAATGCAGTCTAAGATGATAAACAATCGTTCAATCTTCTTTCGGAATGAAAATCCTAGCTACTAAGGAAAGATAACTGAGGATCCTTTCAACAAAGAGCACAAAGCACACACTAAATGCATTATCTTAAATCAAACCAATAACCAGTCTAAATGCAAATTCACATGCATGTATTTGTTTTCAGCCTTCTTAATGTGTGAATGACAAGAAGAATGCTAAGTACAAATCTGAATTATCTTTTCAAAGTGACAATACTAACAAATTTCTCTTCAAAATGAAGTGAAGATAACGACGAAACTTTGCAATTTCGAATTGAAAATTGTTTTCGACACTTGAAAAACTACTAATTCAAATCACATACAAGAGTAATAGTATAATCGACCATCAAGAACAATAGGATTCTCTTCTATGACTGAAAACAACACTTGCGACACTTCCAAATCAAGAAACGACAGTCTGATTAAGCTACTTCTTCGTAAAAGAGAACTGAAAATGGTGCACAATACATAAAAACATTTACAGTTCTTTGCACAATGGAGGTAGAATGATGGAAAGGAAGGGGGTTTCCACAAAGATATACTGATCACAGACAACAAAACTCCTGAATAGAGCTGAAGAGAGTGAAGAAAAACCAAAGTTTGAAGGAAAAATTAACCTTCTCTCACCATCGTACGTGTTACACAGGGAATCCATTATGCATCTCACCTACTGCACATGGGAGGTGTGATGCATACATACTTCCTTGGAGAGAGGGTGCGATGGTACCAGTGCGAGACTTTTACTTGGTCTTTGGTCACAATTTCCAGCTCAGTTCAGGGATTTAGGCCGAGCAAGTCATGTTCAGTAAATATAAATCATATGGGCTGATCTAATGAGGTTACTAGAGCCACCACTAGGGAAATTAGAGTGTTTAAAGATTGATTGTTCAATTTATAAAAAAAACACGGAGATAGACTGAAGCAACATTGATCTACTTTGCACTTGCATAGAAAATGTAGTTTGAAGGCTAGCTGGCTTGACTTTAGGCTCCGTCTGTAAGTTTATAAAACAAACGAATATAGACTAGAAAACAAACTATTCGCTCCCCAGCAGAGTCACCATTTTGTTATCGGGAAATCTAGTGTCCACTCGAAAAGCTGCTAGTCCCACTAAGATTGGTAGCTATATTAGAAACAAACAAACAAAACCTACTTTAGCTTTCCTTTATGAGAAGTAGATAAGAGGGGAACAAAGGACACCAACCTCAGTCTTGCGCTTGGTTCCTTGCTTGTTTCCTCTCCTTTCTGATAGATCTTTGTCGCTTCTTCTTCATCTACCCAACTTCAAAGAGCACCTGTGGAAACAAAGCAACATAATACTATTGAAGAACAAAGATCTACAATCATAAGAAATATAGGGCCAGATATGTATTGACCACACAAATGCATATATCATCAAATGTACAAGAATGTGGAGGAAAACTTGAATAGCTTTATTAATATCAAGAATAGCAAAGAGGATTACAACCAATTGTTCTGACACAACATCATCCTCCAGTAAGAAAGCCCTTCTTCACCTCATGTAAAGCTTAGATCACCCAACACTATGATGTTGCACTAGGAAACCAACAACACTTCCTTACAGATACAAAATTCCAGCCTTCATATCTCTGTGATGAGGGATCCATATATAGATGATTGTAGGGGGGTGATTTAGATTTTGGGATTTTGATTAGTGTCCTCTCTGATAGTTCTTTATTCCACTTAGAGATTGATGATCTCTTACTCATCCCTGGGCGAATTCAGAGAGGCAAGTGTCAGAGGAGAAGTTTCTATAAGATTCTATGACCTGCCACCTTGCAAACTATGTCTGCAATTTGTCAATTCTCACCCATCATACCCTACAGAAGGGCTTTCCAGTATGCATCACACCCTTTACACTGAGTAGGTGAGATGCATCACACTCTCTACACTGGGCATTCTTTATGGCCGAGTTTTGACCAGTTCTGTGCGGTTTTCTATGGAGAACTTCTAGGAGATCATGTAATTAGCTGACCCTATTCCTTTAGGGAGTGAGGCAACACGTTTAGGGACTTAGGAGCCTTTGGTTTATTGACATTTATGATTGGGGTTGCAGTGCCCAAAAATATCTATAACAAGGTGTGATCTCAGACTTGTGTGAAGTGTTATGTGCATAAGAGGAGGGTGAGCTGAGTTTATAGGTGTGGGGAGCAGTTGGCTCAACCCACGAGTCAACCACACTTGGTGACAAAGCCGACGGTGAATTGTGGAGAAGTGTGGGTACGTAAGGCATGGAGGACGAGTCGGCCGGGTAGGCTAACTTGCCCTGCCACCTACATAAAGAAGATTTGTGATGAATTCATTTAACAATCGCTGAATACAAGCATATTCGCTCATGAAAAGAAGAAAGGTGCAGGTCTAAGTGCATGGACGCAAAGAAGGAAGGCACAGGTTGGTGATGTGCCCATTCTTGGGTAAGGCCACACGAAGGTTAACGCTTATCTCGGTTTTGGGTGAAGGGAAAGGCCGCCCGCCAGTTGGAGAAAGGCGTGCATGATGTGTGTGGCGCTCAGGTGATGTGTAGAAGTGCCCGACAGTCAAATGTTGGTGAGCGCCCGGTTTGTGCGACGAATTGGCATGGGTTCTTGGGTGACTAGGGTGAGCGCCCACCCGTTGTGCAATTGTGCATGGTGTGAATTTTCATGAAGTGTGGAGATTGTGGATGGAGGTGTGTCTCGGGTAGAGGTGCCCGTGTGTGGCGACTTGGAGGAGCGCTCAAGTTGGGAAAACAACACGATCGTGTGACAAGGTGAATGAAGGGTTGGTGATTCGTGCGGCGATCGTGCTGAGGTGTCGACGAGCTAGGAAATCGAGTTTTGCCGAAGATTGTAAATTTGTCTAAGTATGAAACTTGGGGTTTCCAAGTATACTTGTAAAGCTTGTAACTTGTAAAAGGCTGTATAATATATTATTGGGTAGACTCATTGTTCAGGGAGTTGCCACTCCCTTTATACTATGCAATTGTGTTCTTCATGTATAATCGTTGATTTTAATGAATGTGTATGGGTGTTCATTGGTATAAAGGAATATTAATAATTACTTGGTTGAGAAACACAAACTAGTTAGGATAAGTGGTTAGGCGTAGTCGACGAACATAAGTATTGGTGAAAGGAAAGTGTTCGGTGGTGCCGCACCTCGCCAAGAGAAGTTGAAAGACTATCGTAGGCCTGGGGGCGTCACAAGGGGAGTCTCAGGTAGCATCCAAGTTAGATAGATTCATCATCTCTGAGGATCTAATGCTATTAGAAAAGGAAATAGCAGCAAGTGTTCTTCCCGTTGGAGGCTCAGACCACTGGCCAATTCAAATGGTGATCCAGGGTATAGGTACCCCTCGAAACAAACCTTTCAGATTTGAAAATATTTGGCTTTCACACCCAAATTTCATCAGTAATATTAGAAAATGGTGGGCAGAAGATCTTCAGATTCAGGGAACCAGAATATTCATGCTTCATAAAATATTAAAGAACATAAAATTGAGGCTCAAGGAATGGAATAAGAAATATTTTGGCAATATCCTTGTGGAAAAGAAATTAGTTGAAATCAAAATGCAGATACTCAACCAAGCTATGATCTTGAAAGGTTTCGATAAAGACAAAAATGATCTAGTGGAGAAACATCACAAATACTAGGAAAACTTGTCTGAACAAGAGGAAATATTTTGGAAACAAAAAACTAGAGTCTAATGGCTAAAAGAAAGGGAGTGTAAAAAAAAAAAAATTCACAGATCCACCGTGGAGAATAGAGCACACAATAGAATTTCTGCTATAATAAAGGAGGATGGAAAGCTCCTACAAACTCATGAGGAGATAGAGGCGGAGGTAGATCAACACTTCAGAGAAATAGCCAAGGAAATTAATCCAAAAATGGATCATCATATCAAGGACTTAATAAATCATATAACTAAGCTGGTGTCTAGAAAGGACAATTTCAACCTCAACCGACTAGTGACTGAAGTGGAGGTTAGGGAAATTGTCCACGAAATGCAGAATGGCAAAGCACGAGGCCCAGATGGCTTCAATGTTGATTTCTTTAAAGCTTGCTGGAACATTGTCAAAATGGATATTTTGAATGTGGTGGAAGACTCCAGGACAAACAAAACTATCTTGAAAGATCTCAAGACCTCTTTCATCTCCCTGATCCCTAAACAGGAAAATTCTCAAACATCAGATAGGTAAAGACCCATAGAACTTTGAAATGTGGATACAAGATAATATCCAAGGTTGTAGCCAATAGACTTAAACCTCTGCTGCCTACTCTGATTTTGGGGGAACAATCAGGATATGTTGAAGGCAGACAAATTCTAGACAATATTATTCAAGCTCATGAGGTGGTTCACTCTTTATCCGGCACAACAAGAGCTGGTATGATCCTACAACTGGATATAACAAAATATTATGACAAAGTGAACTGGTCCTATATCAGGCAAGTGTTAAAGGAATTTGGTTTTGATCACAACTGGATCAGATGGGTAATGGCCTTGGTAACCTCCTCTAGCATTTCAATTTTGGTTAATGGCTCTCCTTCTGAAATTTTTCTTCCTTCAAGAGGGCTGAGGCAAGGGGATCCACTTTCTCCCTTCCTATTCATACTCATGATGGAAGGTCTTGGCCAATCTATCAAGCATGCCAGTCTTACGAGCAAAATTCAAGGTCTTCCACTAAAGGAGAATGGTCAGGCTTTGACTCATCAACAATTTGTTGATGAAACCATTTAAAGGGTATCCCCACCATCAAAGAGGCATGGGCATACAAACAAATTCTGTATGATTTTTCCTTAGCTTCAGTTATGGAATTTAACCTCTCCAAGTCTAATTTTTTTTCTTTAATACTCATATTGCTATTCAAAGAGATATCTCTAGAATTCTTGGCATTCAGAGGGACTCCCTCCCTTCAAAGTATTTAGGAATTCCTCTCAGGGAAAAGCCCCTGCAAAAAGCATTTGGGAACCACTGATCAACAAAATGCATGATAAAGTCAAAAGTTGGTCAAGCAGATCCTTAAACCTATCAGGCAGACTCATGCTGACCAAGGCGGTGCTCCAACCAATTCTAGTTTGCATGCTATCATCACTTCCAGCCCCTTAGGGAGTACTGCAACAATTCATAAACATCCAAAGAGACCTTTTATGGGGTAGGGAGGATTCTAGAAAGAAGTGGGCCTTGGTCTCTTGGGAAAAAAATTTGTAAACCCAAGAATCATGGGGGTCTCGGCCTAGATGACCAGGAGATCCTAAGTAAGGTCCTAGGGGCCAAACGCTGGTGGAGGTGGGTCAAAAATACCTGGCATCACTCTAATCTCATAAGGATGTCTAGTAACATTAAAGGCTCTTCCATTTGGAATAAAGCCTGGGGAACAAAGGTTTAGTTCAACAAAATAGCTTTTGGGAAATCAGAGATGGAGACCTTGCTCTTTTCTGGGAGGAAAAATGGCAAAGAGAACCAAAACAGTTAAGAGAGGATTTTTGGGACCTTAAGCATGAAACAAACACCTAAGGTCTTACTAGAGTGAAATATTTTTTGGATTATACCCACAACACCAGGAAATGGATGACTTGGAAGGAGATAAACTGCAAGAATGATAGAATGTTGGAAACAAAAGCTGAGGCTCTTGGTCAAATATTGGAACAACGTATGATCTTGGTGTTAGAAGGGCAAGACCAACTCAGATGGGGAAACAACAGTAAAGGCATCTTCAACATTAAGGAGGCAAAAATTATTCTCCTTGAGCTGGTTACGTAGGCTCCGAACAAAACCTAGCCAAACCTCTGGAGACATCAAGGTTGGATGAAGATTAAACTCTTCATGTGGTTGGTTCTGCAAAAGAAATTCTTGACCTGGGACAACATTCGAAAGATGGGAATATTTGGTCCTTCTATATGCCAGCTTTGTAAGGCCCAAGAGGAAAATATGGAACATCTTCTCAACAACTGTAGTTTCACTTCCAGTCTATGGGATGCTTCTGCCAATATCATTCAATAGTCGGATAGTGATAAAGTGAGTATTACCAACACCCTTAACAGATGGAGGAGAAATTTCTCAGATAATAAAGTTCTCCACCTAGCTTGGGCTCTCATGCCAAGTTTTATTATTTGGAACATATGGAAAGAAAGGAACAAGAGAATCTTTAAAAATGAAAAGAATCCCGCTTCTCACCTGTTTGATCAGATCTTAAAGCAGAACAAGGAGATAGTCAGCTCAATAGTTAGGTCTGGAGGGGATCACCACTCTAACCCAGTACAAAAGTGTAAGAGAAAGGGAGTCTGAAAAAGAATACTGGCCACCTCCTCTAAGAGGTTTTTTGAAACTAAACATAGATGGAGCCTCCAAAGGCAACCTCAGAATAGTGGGCTTTGGGGGAGCTCTTTGGGATGAAGCACGTGACATCCTCTCTCTGTTCCATTGCCATTTAGGAAGAGCGACCAATAACATGGCAGAATTAATGGCGATGGAGCAATGCTTAAATTTGTTGAAACAAGAAAACTACTACAACGTGATCATCGAAGATAACTTGGAGATGGTTATTAACTCAATTAAAAGAATCAATTGTGGTTCAGAGCCAGAGAAAGTCTCTCAGCACTGGAATTTAATTTGGGTTTTCCAGAGAATACAGATTCGCCTTCAGGGGCTTTTCTCTGTCAGGTTCAATCATGTGTGTAGGAAAGCTAATAAGCTGGTCGATTTCTTGGCCAACCAAGGGGTCAACTGCAAGGAAACCAAAGTGGTGACAGGGTGGGAAGTAATGCCATTTGACAACCTCAAAACTCTTAGTCTCAAACTTGCGAAAGAGGATAGAGAAGTTTTTCGGGTTTCAACTGATAATGAAAGGACTCAATGAGCTATCCTCAGTTAGATCTCCCCTCTTTAATCAAATAGATAGGTGGAAGGAATATGGAGGTAGGCTTCAACTACACTAAAAAAACCAGTCTCAAGATTCACCAGCTTAAGCCAGGCGACTGGCTTCGATCCAACAAGTTCAATACAAATCATGGCTAAAGATACCTTACCCACGACAAGGCGGAGTGGATCGGCGTGCTCAACTTTCTTGTGGTCTTGAGTGGGGCTCAGGATAGTGAAGACAACTATTTTCACCATGGTTCTGCCAGGAGGAAGGAAACACCACTTCCCAAGCAGTTTAAGGGTGATCGCACCACTTTCAGTTGTAAGGCAGTTTATGTCAATCCAAAGAGCCTCCATACATCTGACGACACATGGAGGAGAGAGGAGGAGAGAAACCGCCCTCATCACACAGTAAAGCTTGGGAAAGTCCACAGTGCGATGTGGATTTCGTCTATTGATTGTTGCGGTGTTGATCAACCATCCCATTTCACCGAGCAGGTTGGTTGGGGTGGAGCATTATCCAGAGTATGGCTATTTAGAAAAGTCAATTTTTGCCGAGATGGAATTCCAGCTTATGGGGCAGAGCGATATGTTTTTGGGCTATTAGATTTAGATGCAGTTGTGTGGGAACGGGGAGGTAAAGTCAGCACATCTTCGAGAAACAAATCTCTCTTCCATTGTTGGGTCCATTGGTGGTTGGGATAGTCACGGTTTTTTAGGTTATTATTTGGCCCATCTTCCCTTGTCGAGTCTTAGTCAAAGGCTAAGGGGCATGCCGCAGGGGGCGAGCGATCCTGCTTGGGGTCCACAAGAGATGATGGACTACTGTAAATTTTGTAAATTATTTTTCAATTAATAGTAATGAAAGGAACATCTCTTGCCTTAGCAAAAAAAGAAAAATATGAGTTTGAAAAAACATAATTTTTCTATATATATTTTTTGTAATTTTAAAAATATTTTGATTTGATTTAAATTTTTTTATATAAATATATATGTAAAGTGAGGAAGTAAAATAGAATAATTTTAAAATGAAGATAAAAAATGAAAAAAATTTGTTTTAATTTACCCATGGTACAAAGAAATATTTTAATGGTCTGAACATAATAAGCAAAAAATACAAAAATTTAATTACTGGCTAAAAAACCAATTCATTGAATTTAATATAAAATTGATATGTAGCATCTATAATTATTAAATAATAAAAAAATTAATAGAAATTACAAATACATTATCTAAATATACAAGCTTAAGCAACATTATAATGTATTTAAAAATTATATAAATGTTCATAAAAATGTGCCACATTTGTATGTGTTATATTAGAAAAGAAGAAAAACATCTTTATACAATATAAAAAATTAAATTGATAAAACTAAATTTGTATGAGTAAAACAAGGGCAATGAAATTGAAATCCAGGGTTTAAATATTGATTACCAAGGAGAGACTACATAACAGATTGACAGGGAGAAAAGCAAGAAAGGCAAATAGCTGAAGAGATGGCAGGTTGAAATTTTTATAACTATGGGACGAGGAAGCAATGGAGTTACTCGTGATTTCTGTGACTAACCATCGTTAAGATGGATAGATATGCTGATGGGAAAGCATCCAAATCAGGATAGGGAAACTATGAGAGAAAAATTTGAAGGATAGGGTATTTTATTCACTCTGCAGGTGGAAGGTTAAGATGAACGAAATGCCCATATCATGAGTTTCGCGAGAGCCTTTAGTGGAAGAAGCATAGAGGCACGAATGCCGCAGATCTTATTTGAATCTTACTCAAGATTGAAAGAGATGCAATGGTGATCTGCCACAGATACGGATCAATATCAATGACATCGTTGCTGCAGAGGAGACAACCCATGTGAGTGATTCATGCATAAGGAGAATGTTAATCCTCCTTCGATGAGGACAACAAGGTGGTGAGATGAAGTGAAAGAAGATAATTGTGTCAAGGTGATTGATGATGAGAGGTGAGCCATAGTGACATCATTGTTATGGACATGAAATGCCATGAGAGATGTTAGTTTTAATTAATTTTAGTTCAATTCTAGTTCTTACATGTGGTGTGCATTTAGTTAGAATTAGTCTAATCTAGTGCTTATATGTGGTGTACATTTTATTTTAGTTAGTTAACTTGAGTGCAGGTGGTGCTTGCATGTGCATATTAACATAAGTCACACTTGGCTTCATTTAGCTATAGTTAGCCTTAGTTATTTCATGTACACTAAAGCTTAACTTAATGACACAAAATGAATGAGTCTCGACAACAAGGCCATTTTAGGTACCCATGCAAAATGCATGAAAAGGAGGAAAGAGGGAAAACCCAATGGGAAGAAACACCCCTCTCAAAATATGATGAAAAGGGTATAGAATCGACAACTCCTACATAGTCGTGTCGTTCACCCTAAGACGGTATCATAGAAATTGAAAATTATGCTTAGTCAATGTCTTGGTGAAAATGTTAGCAGTATGGTCAGAATTGGGACAGTACTGGAGATCGATAATCCCATCACAAATCATTTCTATAATGAAGTGCATGTGGATCTCGATATGTTTGGTCGATTTCTGCTGTGCTAGATCTCTAGAAAATTTAGCATACTCTTATTATGACACCATATGACATTCAGATGATGAACACTGATACCAAGTTTAGAAAGGAAATTTTGTAGCCAAATGGCTTGAATAGTGCAATTGGTTTCTCCTTTGTACTTGGCCTCTACTCATGATAAAGAAATGAGAACCTACTTCTTACTTGACCAACAAATTGGGCTAGATCGAAAACAAAGTATATAAGCAGAGGTGGACTTGCTATCAAGGTTGTCCCAAGCCCAATCTAAATCTTGGAACCCAATTACATCTAAAGAAAAATTTGTTGCAAAATTAATCCCATAGGTGATTGTCCCTTGGACATATATAAGGATGCATTTTGTATCTTTCTAGTGTAACTCATGTGACTCCTACATGTATCTGGAAATTGATCCTATGACATATGAGAGATCAGGACAAGAGTGAGTGAGATAAAGAAGACTCCCCACAAGCTCAAAATACAATGAATAATCAACCAATGGTGTGTCTTCAAGACTCTTGAGCTTTTTCCATGATAAAATATTTATTCCCGGTTTGTGCACCTCTATGAAACCCGTAATTTCCACACGTGGGATCCTAGTTACCAGTTTTAAAAGTTTACCAAAGCCTGTGGGTTTTGGTGTAACAAAAAAATTCTTCATGGTATCACAGCCACAGGGGTCTAGTGACGATGCATGAATAATATTGTTCAAGTTCGAAGATCAAGGATTGGAATTTTTTTGGAGATTTCATTTGCAGATCAAAATATTGGAGAACTGCACCAATTGTTGCTACACATACAAGGTGAAAGAATGGAGTTCTCATATTTAGCTATTCTTACTCTGTATAACTACTTCCAATGGAAGGCATGGATTTTTCTTCACCTTAGAGGTAAAGTCTTGTATTAGATAGTTATGAATACAGAAGCTTAACCTAATTCCACCATTGAAAAATCCAAATACTTCAACAGGATGGATGAGGCTTTTGGTCTTCTATTGTTAACCATATCTTCAACATTTTGTTTCCTTGTGGACACATGCACCACTCTGAATGAAGTTTCATCAACCTTGGACAATTTATATGGAAAACAGGATGAGATGTGGGGTCATATTCTCTAAAATGAGATAAATTCCTTAGATCCAAATAACTTTGAGAACATTCAAGATTTCTGTACAAAATTCAAATCATTGTTTCTATAATAACATGATTGCAGGATCAATAAATCCAAATAGGAAGGTCAATTGATCCTTTCTATTTTGTCTAAATTAGGTTGTTAATATGTTATTTTTGTTTCTACATTTCATACAGTTAGATTTGCAACAAGACAAAAGTGGAAAATGTATGAACTTTATGCATTTATTGAGTGTCTCTTTCATGAGAAAGATAAAGCCATCAAGATGGGTTCATTAAAGTCTTCAAATCCACATGCACTTGCCATGCATGAGAAAGGAAAGTCTAACTCAAAATCAAATCAACAATCCAAAGGTAAAGGAAACGCAAGAGTTCTAGATCAAAGAAAGGGAGGAAATGCAAAACCTCTAGATGATTCTCCCAACTCCAAGGGTAAGAAGGGAAGGAAAAGAAACTTCAAGTGTCCTTATTGTAATAGAGGCTATCATCTTGAATCCTCTTACATGCAGAAGTCTATTGATCTAATGGAAAATACTCTTCAACAAAATAATCTTGGTCATCACATTCTAGAAAGTGCTAAGAAGAAGATGGAGAAAAACCCATCAAAAACAAGGGGTAAAGGTGATGCTTTGATTTTCCTTTATTTTGCACTGCAAGAATAGATTATTGATTCATGTGCTTCACATCACATGGCTTCATGAAAGGAATTTTTTTCTTCTCTACATGCATAATGAAGTCCTCCTATTCTCATGGGGCGAACCCTATAGTTGAAGTAACTAGAGAAGGAAGAGTACAATTTGAAGGTGGAAGTTTTGTGAATGTCTTGCATGTTTTGAGGCTTTCTATGAATCTTTTTTCAGTGTATTCGATGACACAAAGTGGGACTGAAAGGAAAGTTAAGTTTAAACTAGCTTCTGTGAGAATTTATGATATGAAAACCAACTTGAAGATTACATCTTGCAAGGTAAATGATCAATCCTGTATGTATGCATTTTTTTATTTTGTTCCTCAGTCATATTTTATTTTTCTACTTATGCGTGAAAATGAAGAAATTAGGATTTGGCACAAGAGATTTGAGCACTTCAATTTCATATATATGTAGAAACTTAGCAAGCAAGGGATGGTTAAAGGATTTCCTGCCATTTAATTTTCAAATGGTGTTTGTAAAGGTTGTGCTCTTGGAAAGAGCCCACAAGACAAGTTCGAGAAGGGACATGCATGGAGAGCCTCTTCACCTTTGGAGCTTTTACATAGTGATCTCATGGGTACACTTCTAGTACCTTAAATGAGAAAGGCAAGATATGTGTGTAATTTGTAGATGATTACACAAGATTCACTTGGATTTACTTCTTTAAACTCAAGTCTGAAGTTTTTTAAGGTCTAAAGATTTTCAAAGAGCCCGCGGAAATTTAGTTTGGAAAACACATCATGATCCTTTGCACAAACAATGGGAAGGAATATGTTGAAAAAGATATCCAAAATCATTGTAATGAAGGAGGAATACAATTAGAGCATACAATTCCTTACACTCCACAAAAAAAGTGGGGTGGTCGCAATGAAGAATAGATCTTTCAAAGAGATGGCCAATTGCATGTTGCATGCAAGATCTCTTCCATCAAAATTTTGGGTTGAAGTTATGAATTGTGCCACATACATCCAAAATAGATCTCTTCATAAATTTGTTACTGGAAAAATACCATTTGAGGGTTGGAATGGCATGCAACTAGAATTCAGTCATTTCTGAATTTTTGGATCTCGAGGATGGGCCCAGTTTCCTAAAGAGAAGAGAAAGGCTTTGGAGCCTTAGAGCAAGGCATGCATGTATGTCGAATATTCTGACAAAGTGAAAGGTTAAGGATCGCTTGACATCAACACTAAAGATATATTTATTCAAATGATTGTGAAGTTTGAAGAAGATGCTTTGCATGCACCATTGAATGAACCTATTACAAAGTTTCCCTCACCTCTACTTAATGAGTATGTAGATGGTACTTTAGATCATAATTATGATATAGATGAGATTTTTCCTATGAAACTTGTTGGACCACTAGTTGTTTAACATCAAGATAATACTTCTTCATGCAGTTCGGAAGTTTCTCAATCATTGTTAACACAAAAATGGCACAACCTGCGTGATCTCTGAGATGATTTTGTCACTATACCTCAATTTAAGGAAGCTCCACAAGATTTCTTAGTTGTGGAGCCATGCATGCCCATGCATGCTTATATGATGCATGCACATCACCAACATACTTATGCTAAAGTAGCTCAAAATACTAAATGGGAAGAAACTAAATATGAGGAATAGACTCTCTCATTGAGAACTAAACTTGGGACCTAGTTCTTCTACCTTCCAATCATAAACTTGTCAATTGGTGATGGGTTTACCAGACCAAGAAAGCAATAGATGGCCAAGTTAGATGATATAAGGCATGATTGGTGGAAAAGGTTTCTTACCAAGTACATTTTGTTGACTATGATGAGATTTTTTTCTTTAGTGGCAAAAGTTGATTCCATTCGGCTAGCTTTCTCAATTGCAGCAACAAGAGAATCAAAGGTGCATCATATGGATGTGAACAATTCCTTTCTTTGTCGTAATATTGAGGAGGAAATCTACATGGGGAAGTTTCAAGGGTACACGCAAAATTCATCTCTGATATGCAAACTAAAGTTTTCTCTCTATGGCCTTGAGTAGGCACCTAGAGCGTGGTATGCAAATATGGATTCCTATTTGTTATCTCAAAATATGTTACCACTTTTGTCAAGCACATGATCTGTTTCCCTCTATTGTTGGTAATGATGCTACTATCTGAGATGTTGTTTCCTTCTACTTTGATAACCACTTGACAACTATGCTCACTACTTCATTAAGCCTTGAGAAGTGAGAGCACTATCTCCATGGATCTTCCTCAACCCAATGACATGCCCCATGGATCCAGGGGTGATGCACTCTCGCACAGTGGTCTTTGACTAAGTAATGCGGTTCATACCAATTGAGACTTTTGGTGCCAAAGGTGAATCTCTTGAATTCCTCCATCTTGGCCTTAGCATGATTGAGATTTCAGATCTCATACAACACAATCCGGAAAGGAAGAGCGGGCCAAGGTGCCTTCTTCTTCATGTGAAGTCTATCTGACAACCCTATCGAGATGTGATATGACACTTCTTGTATGACGAGCTTATCCATGGAAAACTTTGGTAAAACATGTAGATCCTTCTCCGTGTTGTACATTTGTATGAAGATGCCAAGGGGTGAGGCATACCAATCTGCTATGTCAATCAATTCCTGCATTGTTTCTTGCGACATGCAAGGTGGATCCTACTAAAAGATCATCCTGTAAACCAGGGTGACGAAGTGGTCTAATAGCTGTATGATAACTCCACGAAAACTTCATTCAATGACAACTTACAATAAGTGTGCAAAGAGGTTTTCGAAGGTGTCCATGCCCAACACAAGTGTGGGAACTGCTGACAGGCACATAATACATCAAGTATGTAAGAATACATGAATAGCTTCACTTTCTTATCCTTGGGCAGATGTCAGCCTATTTAGTCAATTTAGTATGTCCTAAATTGCTACATTAATTATCAATCTGGGAGTCATAAACTGATGAAGTGTGGCACACTATATGGGTAAGACAACCTCTTTCTTACTTTTATTATTTTCAATTTTATTTTGTTTTGGGGTTTTGCTTCTGTTTGTCTCCTAATGCAAATGGAAATCATATTCATAGGTTTTGAGAATGCTTTAGAGAGCAAGTATGGATGTAGATTTAAGACAAGGTTTTATGTCCCATATGATAACTTCGAGAACTTAGCACTTCAAAATATCTCAAAACATGCTAGTGATAAAATTAATACTTGAACCTGAATGTAAATGTGCAGCTACTTAAATCAAACAAAAGATGAAATACTAATCACGAAACCACTGTCTCTGATACCCATCTAAATACAGAAATAAAATCTAAACTATTGCACTCAAACAAAACAAAAGTTGTTGATGAAAGTAAGATCAAATTACTTCACTTATAATCTGATAGCTTGCCAAGTAGCTTTTCACGGTTAATCCATGGCTCCGGAGATAATGTCAAATAATATGAAGAATTTCTATCTGAATTACCTACTTGTAGATTACTGAAAGTAAAATAAAATCGCTTCACTTATAATCCGATAGCTCACCAGGTAGCTATTCGGGGTTAAGCCATGGCTCCAGATATAATGTCAAATAACATGAAGAACTTGATATCTAAACTACCTACTTGCAAAATGAAATTAAAATCAAATCACTTCACTTATAATCCAATAGCTTGCCAATTAGATTTTTGGGGTTAAGCCATGGCTCCGGAGATAACGTCCAATAACATGAAGAATTTGATATATAAACTAGCTAACAACATCAAATAAATAAGATTGAAATCAAAGCATAACTGAATTGAAAAGCTTAAAAACAACGTTCAGTAGAGAGGCCAATCTCATGTCACTATTTGATGCAAAAATTATATGAAAAAGCTCGAACATGACCTATCCTGAAAAGCACTTACCAGTGTTAGCAAAAGTATGCAATTCTGGAAAATCATGTATAGGAATGAAAGATTTACACCATAACTAAATTATGAAACATATACAGTTAAACAAGCTATCAAATATATACAATTGAAATAAGAAAAAAATGCATGAAAACTTTACAGAAATGAAAAACAAAACCTCAGCCAGCAGGGGCCCTCTGTGCGACCGTTGGTTGATACGTTGCCAAACCAAAATTATGCTCAAACAGTTACAAGAAACAGAGTCTTTATATTGCAAAACAAAGGAAATGTCTTCTCGCTACAACAACAGGACTAATGCTACAACAATAGCATAAAAACTAACAACAAGACTAACTATTTGCATTTGCAAACGCGTTATTTATAGAGGAAATTGTATAAATATTTCTCTGTGAGGAATCTTTAGCAGAGGACATGTAAAAAGACAGATTCTGTGAGCTTAGCGTCTTGGTTGCAATGATCATTCAATCTACAAAAGGTGGATGTTGGATTTCCATCGTCGAGATGGTCTGCAGCTGTCAAGAGGGATTCATTGATCTAGGAACAGTCTCGAACCTTTCACGTGCTAAAAGTAGAGAGCTATTTGTTGTAGGAGTCCTTGTTTGACCGTCCTTTGACCAAGGCTTTCCTTTACGAATTCGACTGAACAGATAGGACCTTGTCCATGTCCAGATCATTTCTGAACTACCCACGTGCCTCGTTTTACTTGTCGCCACCTGTAACCTATAGATCAATAAAAATAGCTCCGGAATCACAAGTCAGCTGCAGAAAGTGGCTGCATTCTGCAGCTGATAAGTAAAATCTAAGTCAAATAGCAAACACAAAAATATAGTTAGAAAACCACTTAAATGCACTCCTAGAATCAATATGTAATTATCTTTGATATCTTATGAGGCGTTGGTGTGCGAAAAAGGTCTAGTAAAGTATGTAGAAGAGAGGTAGTTTTAGGGCTCAACATACCCCCACTATGAAGGTGTTTCATGCCCTCATGCAACCAAAATTGTGACTATCCTCCCTTCATTTCATTTGTTCTAAGACATTTACTAGTACATCTAGCCTTCTTTTCTTCTTCCTTGGTATCACTGTCATCCTGGGCTTCCTCATTAGGCACATGTATTTGAGGTTGATAAGGGCTCTGCTCAACCTCCTGTTATTTTTCTCAATTTCCTATTTTTCTTGTGCCATAATCCAAGATGCAACGTGGAGTTGTCATGGATAATTTTATCCAACCTATTCTATTCTTTCAATGTTTCATTTTCCCTTTTGATGTGTCTATTCAATACTTCTAGTTCAAAAACTTCTTGTTTTAGTGATTGGATTAAAACTTCCTGGGTTGTGTTAGGCTGAGTAGATGAGGTGCCTTGGTTTGTTGCAATTTTCTCCAATGATTGAATAAAATCATACATTTCTTGCTGAGTTGGATCTATTTCAGGTGTAGCCTTTCTTGTACTGATCTCAAAATTTGGTTAAGAAAAAGGAGAATGTTGTGGGCTATGGTCAGGAGGGATTGTTGGTGACTGTTTTGGTGTTTCCCCTCCTAAGTCTATGAATCGGGCCCCCTTATTTTGCACTTTCTTCAATTTACCTTTAAGTTTGGAGCTCCTCCTTAGATTCTGTAAGCTGGTGTCTCCTTTCTCTACACTCTATTTTCCTTTCCCTTTTTCCTTTGCTTTAGATGATTTTTCTTTGAGGTGGATTAGTCTTTCAGAAAGTATCTGATCTTCTTCTGAGGAAGGTTTTGGGGTTCATTAGACATCTTCAACATTTATTTTCCCCTTTAGTTTCACTTGCTTCCTAAACTCACTCACAGTTTCAGATAGCTTTTCTTCCCTACTAGTTTCTTTAGCTATGCTAGTAGCAGTATCCTGAATGTTTACACTTGTTTTTCTTCTCCTACTTTTCCTTGTTGAGCTACCTTCAGGTGTTTCAGGTGGGTCCTGAAAGAAGTTTCTAATCAAGAACTGTTCCCAAGTGTCCTTTCTTTCCTTCAATTGTTTTTTAATCAGAATTTTAACAAGGCCATGATGGTAAAGGTGACGCTCTATGTCATCCATATTCTTTTGTACAGTTTTGGACATCTTTTTCAGGCTACTCAATAGGAAATAAGGAAAATTGATGGTTTGATTTTCTAGAAAATTCATTAGTAACTTGATGTGGTACATGTACATGGCCCCAAACCTTCCTTCACACGTAATAACCTTTTGAATTATCAATAACAAACTAGTGCACTTTTCCTCTAGAGCAAAAACAGGGATTCCACGTTTGAAAATGGTTATATCCATGCCTGGGTTACGCAAAATAATCCTCCAGACCCTCTCATCAAAGTCTTTTCTTTTGGACCACCATTCTCCCTCATGTGGGAGCTCCGTTCCTACTGCAATGGATGCCTCTGTGGCTGAAAATTTGAGATCTCCAACCTCAACTTCCACGTTGTTGAAAGACTTTGAAAATGTCTTCATGAATTCTTTATTGTGACCTCTGAATTTCTGGATAAGTTGCAGCCACCGTGCTTTCCTTTATATGCTTTTTAATTGTGGATAACCCTCCATGAATTTAGGCCCATCTAGCTCTATTCTTACCAAAAGGCCCATTCCTTCCTCCTGCTTTAAAAATACCTTTGTAAGTGATGGACTCTAAGTGATGGATTGACAGAGGTGGAATGGTTGTGTGAGCATAATATGGAGAGGGATTGCGGAGAAAACCAGTAACTATAAAATGAAAGAACACATAGCATGTAGTGAAAATGAGTTCACAGAGCAGAGGTTTGTATAAATAGGCCAGAACTGACAAACTTAAACTCAATGGAAGAGTATGGAGATAGAGTGAGTCTGGAAGAATTTTGAATTAAAAGGCTGCAGAGTGGATGTTAGCACATTCATAAAATGACTGCAGATTTGTGTAGCAAAGGAGAGCTGTGGTCAAATAGATTGTGTCTTCATAATTAACCGGTTCAACAAGTGGAATGGAAATGTACAATTAAGTACAAGTTATATTCAGAAGTGAATCATGAGGCCATTGGAAATTGATGCAAAGTTTATGGTGGAGTTATGCAAAGGTCATGGAGGAGTTATGGAAGCTATCAATTCAAATGATTACACATAATGGATCCGGTAGTTTTACAACTATACATATTATCTGTTTTAAAATGCTATTTGAAATTAATTTTTCTCATACCTTAGAATCTTACCACTTCCGTTCACTGACCTTTGATTGGATGCTTCTTGTTGGTGCTTTAGGTGCTAACATCTTCAAAATATCTTCCTCTTCCATACCTGAATTTGGTTTTCATCATTACTTGGTTAACATTTAATTGTCACTGTAGGGTAACAAAGTATTAGCTACGAAATCAAAAATGAGTTATGGAATCAGTATTCAACTGCAGAATGAGAATTCGGCTACGGAAACTAACATACTGAAGATACGACTTGGTGGAGTGAATGGAGATGGATGGAAATGAATGAAAACTGGACATGAAAGGACTTTTATTAGCGAAATGTGATGGCGAAATGGAATGAAACAAAGTGAAGTGAAATGACATGAAACAGAACAATTATGAGTGAAATGAGAGGGATTCTTTTTTGGAAAATATATGGTGTCAAAAGTTTCTGATTTTTGCCTTGTATTTTCTATATAAGACTACCAATTAGTCATTGGTTTTCAGACTTATACAATTTTTTTATTTTTTTTAAAGAAATAGTGAAAAGAACAAAGACTAGGCTGGTGGAGAAGAAGGATTCTTCTTCACCGGCCTTATTGTAGAATTATCTTGAAAGATTTTGACAAATTCCTCCTTTGAGAGTGGCTTATGATAGATCTTCAATCTGTGACCATTCACAATGAGAGGAGTTTGATACTCATCAATGGTTTTGATGCTTACAGCTCCATTGCTAAAAACTTTGTCAATCTCATATGGCCCAAGCCAATGAGTCTAAAATTTACCTTTGAAATCTTTGAACTTGGAATCAAATAGCAATGCCCAATCTCTTTCTTGAAACTTTTTCTCTTTGATGTATTTGTCATGCCACATAGCTCTTTGATATTGAACAAGATCAATTTTTAAGATTGCTTCTTGTATGATCTCATCTAGTTCATTCAACTATTCCATTCTATGCTTTTGAGCTTTCGATAGATCCATTCCCAATTGAACTGCCATCTTGAAGGTCCTAACTTGGAACTCAATGGGGAGTAGAACTTCTTTCCCATAAACAAGTTCATAGGGAGAATGTCCTTTTGTGTTCCTCCATGTAGTTTTGTAGGCCCATAAGGCTTCAGGAAGCCTTTCTTCCCAATCTCTTCTATGTAGATGAACGGTCTTGGTAATGATGCCTTCAATAACTTTGTTTGTGGACTCTACTTGACCATTTGCTTGCGGATGGTAAGGAGTAGATTTTATGTACTTGAACTGGTACTCTTCCATCAACTTCTCCACCACTTTGGATGTGAATTTATCTCCCTGATCTGTCACAATTTCTCTTGGAACACCAAAGTGAGTAAAAATATCCTCATAAAGAAAGCTAACAACTGAATGCTCGGTAGTAGAAAATAATGATTTGGCTTCTACCCATTTAGTGACATAATCAGTACATACCAATATATACTTTTTTTGTTGAGATGGTGGATTAATAGGTCTAATAAAGTCTAAAGCCCATTTTTCAAAGGGTTCAACGAGTACCTGTGGTTGTAATGGCATCTCAATTCAGAGGGTAGGTTTCCCTACTCTTTGGCAGCTGTCACAACTTTTGACATATTGGTTTGCATCTTTGAAGAGGGACGACCAATAATATCCTAAAGAAAGGATTTTGTAGGCTGTCCTTTTGTCAACAAAGTGTCCACCGCACGGTTCATCATGACATGCTTTGAGAATATCAGGCATTTCATCTTCCCTGACATCTTCCAATCACATGATCTAGCCCTGTTTTAAACAATTTGTTAGAAATCCATGAATATTTTGAACTCTCTTGAATAATCTTTCTTCTTTCATTAGGAAATAAATGTGGAGGTAGTTTCCCTGTAACCAAATAGCTAGCTATATCTACATACCAAGGAGTCTTAGTAGTTACTGCAAATAAATATTTATCAGGAACCTTGTCCTCCACAAGAGAATCTTCTTTAGTATTCTAAGTCCTAGGCAAGAAATCAGCTACTATCTTTTGTTTCCCTGGTTTATCTAACATATTAATATTAAATTCTTGTAAAAGTAGGAGCCACCTTGTAACTTTGCCATTAGTAATTGGTTTGTTAATTATATATCTAATTGCAGAATTATTAGTATGAATAAAAGTTTGATATACTATTATATATTGTCTGAACTTATTGATTGCATGAACAACAGCTAAGAACTCTTTTTCAGTCACAGTTTAATTCAACTCAGTGGGATTTAAATTTTTACTGGTATAGTAAGTGGCATAAGGAACTAAATCTTTTTGTCCCAACACAACCCCTAGAGCTATATCTGAAGCATTTGTAGAAATATGGAAAGGAAGTTTCCAATTTGGTCCTCTCAAGATAGGCGCTTCATATATTCTTGTTTTCAAAGCTTCAAATGTTGATTGGCAATGAGGACTCCATTTGAATTCACAGTCTTTTGTAAGTAGTTTAAATAGTGGAGATGCTATTTTGGTGAAGTTTTCTATTTGGAATAGGTAACTTGGAGATGACTTCAACTTTTGATCTATCAAGTTTAATCCCATCCCCTGAAATATGATGTCCTAAAACAATACCTTCAGTAAATTTCATAGATCATTTTTCATGGCTTAATGAAAGGTTTGTTTCTTTACATCTTATAAGGAATTTTTCCAAATTTTCTAATGCCTCTTCAAATGAATTACCATAAACTGTAAAATCATCCATATATACCTCTACACAATCGTGGATTAGATCCAGAAAAATTCTTAGCACTGCTCTTTGGAATGTTGAGGGTGCATTACATAATCAATCGATAAGAAAAAGTTCCCCATGGATAGGTAAATGTGGTCTTATCTTGATCCTCAGGTGCTATCTGAATTTGATTATAGCCACTAAAAATATCTAGATATGAAAATTACTTTTTGCGTGCTAATGTATCTAATACTTGATCGATAAAGGGAAAAGGAAAGTGATCCTTCAAATTTTCTTTATTCAATTCCTTGTAATCAATGAACACCCTCCATTTACCATTCTTTTTGGGTATTATAACCAAGGGATAAACCCATTGGCTATCTGAAATTGGGAAAATGAAGTTTACATTGAGTAGTTTTTGGAGCTCTTCCTTCATAATCTCCCTAAGATTTGGATTTATCCTTCTCTGAGGTTGTCTGATTGGTCTACTGTTTTCCTCGATATAGACATGATGGATGCAAGTCTTAGGGTCAATAACTTTCATATCAGTATACTCCTATGCAAATGCAGCAGAATGTTTTTGCAAGATTTTGGTTATCTCTACCTATTATAACTTTTACAAATTGTTGTTGATATTCAATGTTTTACCTAGAAAAATTTCAATTGTAGAACTACTGAACTCTTCCATAGAGTAAAGAGACATTTGCCTTGATAAAAAATAATCAATATCAGAATCTAACTGAAATTGTGTGTGGTCATATTTTGAAGATCCTTCAAAATTTTCTAATGTGTTCAAAATCTCACTATCTTCACTAACTTCAGAGATAGTAAAGACATGTTGTATAATGTCTTCATCATTGACCCATTCATTGTCTCCTACTTTTGTAATTGCTTTTGCTGGAGGATACAAATTGAATTTCTTTGTTGAACAACCATCAGAAATGTACATATCCCTAGATCTATAGCTATTGAAATCATTAGCTATGGCTAGCCAAGGTATTCCTAAGATGAGTGGGTTCCCTTCTAGATTACTCTTGGGAGTCAAAATCATGAAATCTACTAGATATTCCCAAGAAAGTAAGGAGACTGAAATATCTTCTAATACATCATCTGGTTTGATTATTGATCTATCTGCAAGTTGTAATAAGGTGGGTGGAAAAAGAATATTAGGAAGTTTAAGCTGTTCCATAGTCTGTCTACTTATAATTTTTATAGTAGCCACTAAGTCAATCAAAATATTTGGAATTTCTATCCCATTTATGTGCGCCTTGACAATTGGACTACCTGGATCCACATATTTCTGCATGGTAATCTTTCCCATCATTGATATCTGCATTTTTTCCTACCAGGTGGATTCTTTTTGTATCTCTTGGTTTCCTACCTAGTCTTTTGAACCTCAACTCCTTTATTGTTTTTTCTAGAATAAGAATCTCTCTAATGGCTTGTAGCAAGGGAATCTTGATACAGACATTCTTTAACTCATCTAGGAAGACATTCTTTAACTCATCTAAGAAATCATAGTCAGGCAACAAGATTTGTTTTTCCACCCCTTTGTCAATCTGTAATCTTTCTAGGAAAGGAGGTGTGGATGAAGATGTGGGTTGATCAACTATAGGAGTTGTGGGGGTTGACTCCTTTTGTTTTTTCTTTTGAATGATTGGTTTTTTAAGGGATGCTTCCTAAGAACCTTTATTGACTTCAAGAGAATCCTCCTCAGAGGCATCTTTCTCTTGAACATCTATAGAAGGTTTTTCCTTTTCTAAAACTCTACCGGATATGATTTGAACATCATTAAGAGGAACAATCATATAGGTAGGAAATTATTGTCCTTCTACCATGTAATCATTCTGGGGATTTTTGTTGTTGGGATTTGGAAATGGCTAGGTTGGTAGTTGATTTGTCTTTTGTTGAAATGGAAGGAAGAGTTGAGAATTTGGATTTTATTGAGAAGGTTGTTGTTGTGGAAATGGAAAAGAAAATTGTGGGTTTTGATTTGGAAGTTGTGGATTTTGTTGTTGATTTTGAAAAGATGGAGGATATTAATATAATTGGGAAAATATCCCATAAGGATTTTGTACCACTTGTGCCCATGATTGGTATGGATTTTGAGGTTGGGGCCAGGGTTGTTGCCAAGAATTCCAATTTGGTGGGAGCTGAAAATTCATAGGATTGTTAAGTCCTTGTTTTATTTGCCCTTGCCAAGGTCTTCTTGAAACAAAACAAAGGGATTCTACTGAATTTGGATCTTCCTGAAAGACAACTTTGAGCCTAGGAATTGAAGGACAATCCTTGGTCTCAGGACTTTCTGAACAAATCATACATGTTTCTACAACTTTTCCATCCAAGGGGCATTCCCTTAGAGCATGTTTCATTCTACATTTTGGACAAAAGATGGCCAAGGCATCAGCTTCTTCTTTCTGCTTGTTCTGAATTTTAAGGGTGTCTAGTTGTTCACTAAGGCTCCCTAGAATATCAGTTTTGAACTCATCAAGCATATTGCCCATCTCTTCCCTACTTACTGATCCAGTTGCAGATTTGTTTGCCCTAATAAGAGAAGGATCTCTAGGCCCTTTTCCAGTTTTAGATTTTCCCCTTGAGAGATGGAAACATAGTTCTACTATGTCATGTAGTGGAAGTTGAGAAATGTCCCCCTTTCCCATCATGTTTAAAATATCTATCCATTCATCTCTAATGGCTTTCAATAGAAGGGCTTTCAAGGTTTCCTCATCTAAATTACCCATTTTCACTCTCTTTAACTTGTATTGAAATCTTTCAAGTAAATCCTCCAAGTTCTCATCTTCTTTTTGCATCATTTGAATACCTCATCCTTATGATTAGTGGGCATACAATAATCCAGATATCTATCCAAAATTTTTTGCTTCATTTCATTCCAAGTTCTAATAGATTGAGTGACTAATCCCATGAACCATTTCAAAGCAGCTCCTTTCAATGTTGAAGGAAACAGTTTGAGTTTTTGAGAGTCTTCCATATAGTCATAGGTTCGGCATAGGGCTTCAAACTCAAATAGAAATGTTTCAGGATTCTCACTTCGCAACTCATAAAAGTTTGGGAGGACAGATGGTGAAATGTTTTTCATTGTTGTATTGGTTTCCTCATCAGCTATAGGGAATCCAAATGAGTTATCTCCTTCCCTATTTCCCCCATTATTACCTCTACCTCCTCCATTGTTACCTCCATTGTTTCCTCTACCACCACCTCCATTATTTCCTCTACCTCTACCTCTACCCTCTCCTCGAAATAGTGAATACTCCCCATCTAGTACTTATTTTGCCATGATAGCTTCCTCAGGGTCTTCTAGTTCTTCTATTAGTGGTTGATGAGAGAGATTCTCTTCCTTTCCTTCTTCTCCAGGTGATTCTACTTCTTCAACTGCAATATTTTCCCCTATAGAAGTGAAGAAAGGTTCTTCTCCTAGATCAGATTTAGTAGATAGTGTGGGAGAATATTCTAATTCAGTTGCTGCCCCTTGAATTCCAAGAATCCTAAGGCTGGGAGTATGAGTTTGGGATGGAGGTGTATCTTGTCTATGCCTTGAAGTAGCTAGAGTTGTGAAAATCAAACTTTTGGCCCTAGCTATAAACCTTCCCCTAGAATATCATGCTCTATGCATGCAATTTTTTTATTATTTTTAGTTGGGCTAATAATTAACTTTCTGATCTTCTAGATCACACTAGGTGCAAAAAGAGAGCATACTCAAGAAATTATTGAACTAATAACCCTCTTTTTTGATCCTCCAGATCACACTAGGTGCAGGAGGAGAGCATACTTCAAGAAGTTATCAATTTTTTCCCTTTTTTTTATGTAAGAGATCAGCTACCTAGTTACACTTCCTTGGCAATGGAAACAAAATGTTTAGTTAATTTAGTATGTCCTAAATTGCTACATTAGTTATCAATCCGGGAGTTGTAAACTGATGAATTGTGGCGCACTATATGTGCAAGACAACCTCTTTGTTACTTTTTATTATTTTGAATGTTATTTTGTTTTGGGGTTTTGTTTTTGTTTGTATCCTAATGCAAATAGAAATCCTATTCATAAGTTTTAAGAATACTTTAGAGGGCAAGTATGGATGTATATTTAAGACAAGGTTTTATGTCCCTTACGATAACTTCCAGAACTTAGCACTTCAAAAAATTTCAAAACATGCTAGTGATAAAATTAGTACTTGAACAGGAATGTAAATGTGCAGCTACTTAAATCAAACAAAAGACGAAATATTGAGCATGAAATCACTGTCTCTGCTACCCATCTAAATACAGAAATAAAATCTAAACTATTGCACTCAAACAAACCAAAAATTGCAGACAAATGAAAGTAAGATCAATTTACTTCACTTATAATCTGATAGCTCGCCAAGTAGCTTTTCGGGGTTAAGACATGGCTCTGAAGATAACGTCAAATAACATGAAGAATTGATATTTGAATTACCTACTTGAAGATTAGTGAAAGTAAAATCAAATCACTTCACTTATAATCTAATAGCTCGCCAAGTAGCTTTTTGGGGTTAGGCCATGGCTCCGGAGATAACATCAAATAACATGAAGAACTTGATATCTAAACTACCTACTTGCAGAATGAAATTAAATGAAATAACTTCACTTATAATCCAATAGCTCACCAAGTAGCTTTTCAGGGTTAAGCCATGGCTCCGCATAGAATGTCAAATAACATGAAGAATTTGATATCTAGACTAGCTAATAACATCAAATAAATAAGACTAAAATCAAAGCATAATTGAAATTGAAAGGCTTAAAAACAAAGTTTAGCAGAGAGGCCAATCTCATGTCAATATTTGATGCAAAAATTATATGGAAAAGCTCAAGCATGACCTATTCTAAAACACATTGATCAGTGTTAGCAAAAGTATGCAATGCTGGAAAATCATGTACAGGAATGAAAGGTTAACACCATAAATGAATTATGAAACATATAGATTTAAAAAAGCTATGAAATATATACAATGGAAATAAGGAAATGATGCATGAAAAATTTGCAGAAATGAAAAACAAAACCTCAACCAGTAGGGGCCCTCTGCACAGCCTTTGGTTAATACATTGTCAACCCAAAATTACGCTCAAACAATCATAAGAAAAAGAGTATTTATATTGCAAAACAGAGGAAATGTCTTCTCATTACAACAGCAGGACTAATGCTATAGAAACAACATAAAAACTAACAGCAAGACTAATTATTTGTGTTTGCAAATCCGTTATTTATAGAGGAAATTGTATAACTGTTTCTCCATGAGGGATCTTCAGGAGAGGACACATAAAAAGATAGAGCCCATGAGCTTAGCATTTTGGTTGCCATGATCATTAAATCTACAAAGGTGGATGTTGGATTTCCATTGTGGAGATGGTCTACAGCTGTCAAGAGGGATCCATGGATCTAGGAACGCTCTCAGACCTTTCACGTGCTGAAAACAGAGACCTATTTGTTGTAGGACTCCTTGTTGGACCATCTTTTGACCAAGTCTTTCCTTTACGAATTTCACTGAACAGATAGGACCTTGTCCATGTCCAGATCATTCCTAAGCTACCCACATGCCTCATTTTACTTGCCGCCACCTGTAACCTATAGATCAATAAAAATAGCTACAGAATCACGAGTCAACTGTGGAAAGTGGCTGCATTCCGCAATTGATGAGCAAAATCTATGTCAAATAGAAAACACAAAAATATAGTTAGAAAATTGCTTAAATGCACTCCTAGAATCAATATGTAATGATATTTGATAGCTTATGAGGCGCTGATGTGGGAAAAAGGTCTAAGAAAGTATGTAGAAGAGAGGTAGTTATGGGGCTCAACACGGGCTTCTGTTACTTATTCCTTCAACATGAGAGCCAACATTTTGGATGAGGTTTAAGGTCTTCCTTTCCTCGTGAGTTGATCCAACACAATCACCTAACTCTATGGGAAGGTTTATGTGCTCTCTTTGTTGTGTAAGTGGCATGCGAAGATGACCAAGAGTTGATATTCCTTCTACAATATCCTTATCTTTTATATTTTATTAGGTGTTGTTGTATACTTAGAAGGCTCTTCCACCCATATTCTCAAGATGTCTCTTGAGTTTGCACTATTTTTGGGTGTGCTGAACGGTGTATCCATCGTGATAACCAATTGTGGAAAGTGATACATCTCTAGAAATTCCTTTTCCTTAAAGCTAGAAATTTTTTTGCCACTGATATTGCTCAACACCATTGTCTCTGGATTAGTATCCGAGACAATCTAGTGGATCAAGTCCATGCATGGAAATGTGGGATACCTACATGCAATCCGGTATAAGTCAGACTTGTGTATGCTAAGATAGACCATGCAGTCTTTGAGATTCTCCTCAAATGTACCTGAAAAGGTGTCATTGTTATGGAACTAGCTCACAAAAAGATAGAAAGATAGATCAATGCCTTAGAAATCAGCCTCTTCGAGGGGGAAAACTCCTTTAAATTACACAAATGAAAAAATTTTCAAAGATACAAATGACAAGGCCTTCTTTCTATATATAGGAGTATAAGGGGCCATAATGTAATCAAAGCTGAAATAGCAATAATAATGTAAGGGCACAAAAATAACAATAGTGGGCTTCTTTGGGGCACAAGAACAACAATATGGGGACTAAATTGGAACAAACATATAATAAGGGGGTTGAACTAATAACAATAAGGGGTTACATTAGTAGTATAGGGATCTAACATGCCCCTCTCCTTCGAAAAGTGTTGCCCTCAATGCTTGAGTAGTTATGGATTCTTCCGTATAAAATTCTTGTCCTCGCATGTGGAATATTCAACGGGCAGATTCTTCCACTTGATGAGATACTCTTAAATTGATCAATTTTGTAGCTTTTGGGTTCTTGTTTTCATGACTTCTTCTGGTTGCAATATGATTTTTCCTTCCTCGTCCAGTTTCGACAATATTGTTTGAACTAGGAGTTTTTCACTTATAAACTTCTTTAAGCATGAAACATGGAAAACTCGGGGCACTCGGGAAGATGAAACAAGCTCCAATTTATATGTCTTAGTACCAATATTCTATAGCGCCTTGTAACGACCATAGCACTTTGGTGATAATTTATTATCCTCCTTAGGTTACTTGAGGGACATTTGTTTGTATGGTTGTATTTGTAAAAATACCCAGTCACCTATATCAAAACTTCTTTCTCTTCGATGTTGATATGCCTGTTGTTTCATTCAATTCTATGCCAAAGTGAGGTTATCCTTTAAGAGTTGAAGAACTTGTCGTTGTTGACGGTTTACCTTAACACCTTCATGAGATACAATATGGCCCAAGTACTCCACTGCTTGCACTCCAAAGAAACATTTGGAGGTTTTTGCATATAATTGTTTCTCATCCAATAGTTTGAGTGCTCTATCAACATGTTGAACATGACCCTTCCAAGATTTGGTGTAGATTAATATATCATCAAAAATTACTAACACAATTTTTCTAAGGAAGGGTTGAAAATGGAATTCGTCAAACCTTGGAATGTAGAAGGTGCATTAATAAGGCCAAAAGGCATGACCAAAAAATCATAGTGATCCTCATGAGTTCTAAATGTTGTTTTTGGAATGTCTTCAGTCTTCATTCTGATTTGATGATATCGTGCATGAAGGTCCAACTTGCTGAAGTAAATTTCTCTATGCAATTCATCTAATAAATCATCCATGAGAGGAATGGGAAGATTCTCTTTAATAGTGATCTTGTGGAGCTCTCTATAATCAAGACACATGTGCCATGATACATCCTGCTTGTGCACCAATACTACTGGAGTAGATAAATAACTTTGACTAGGTTGAATTATACTAGACTCTAGCATTTCTACAACCATACATTCAATTTCACTCTTTTGTGCAAAGGGATAGCTGTAAGGCCTGATGTTTAGAGGAACACTTCCTGGAAAATGAATAGCATGATCATGATCACAAATAGGTGCGATTATTTTGGGAGTCTCAAATACCTTGGAATTATTATCCAAGACATTTTGGATATCTGGAGAACTAGATGATTTCGACATGGGAAACCTTAGCGAACATAAATATGCAATTACGCAACATTGTTCTTCCTTAAGAAGCTTTGTCATGTTTTTAGAGTTGATTATCTTTCCTGGTTTCCCTATGATACCCTTTAATGCAACTTCCTTTCCTTCTGAAAAGAGTTTCAAGAAGAGTTCTTGAAAATTAAAAGTTGTCATACCCAATGATTATAGCCATTGGACTCCTAGTACAACATCATCACCACCCATTGGAATGGAAAGAATTGAACTATTCAAAACATATTCTCCCATGGATAGATTGATATTATGACACTTTCCAGAGCAACCATCACTTGACACTCTGGTGCTGAATATATGAAGCAACTCAATTCCTTTGCTATCTTACAATGAATGAAATTATGTGTACTACCCAAGTCAATCAACACTATTACCTTCTTATTCTTGATATGTCCTTCTATATTGATAGTTTTAGGAGTGGTAATTCCTCCCAATGCATTACAATATATGGTCGGATTCATTTCTTAATGCTCAATGTGAACTTTTACTTCTTGAACCTTTTTCTTCCTGATATGTCCTTCTACCTTGCGAGTTTGAGGAGTGGTAATTCTTGCCAATGCTTTACAAGATATGATAGGATTCATTTCTTCCTTCTCTGGGGTTAGTTCCTGGTGTATATCCTCTTCTTTTGATGTTTCTTGATCCTTCTTCTCCTCCTATTCACAGTCTATGTAAAATAATTTCTTCTCAGCACACTTATGACCTTTAGTGTATTTTCTATCACAACTGTAACAAAGCCCATTTTCTCTTTTTTCTTCCAATTGTTGTGGTGTAAACCTTGTAGGTTTGGGAAGGCTAGGAGAAAAAATAGTTCCTTATTTATAGTTGTGAGTGGTAGGATTCCTTGTTTCCATAATTCTGCTTTCAATTTTTCTTGCCAACCTGAATGCCTTCTCCAATGAATCAGGTCACCAAAGATGAACCTCATCTTGAATGTTATCCTTTAAAGTCCCTATGAAGACATCAATCCTTTGCTTCTCTACAATATCATCTACCCTTATATTCAATTTTTGGAAGTACTCAATGTTCTCTTCCACTAAACCCTTTTCTTTGAGATTTATCAATTAGCTAAATAAGGTGTTGCTCTTTGTATCCTCATGATGTGTTACCATTTCCTCCATCTTTATCTGATAAAAATTGATTTGATTCTAAATATAAAGATGCAATATGTACCTTTTTTTTTTTTTAACGATAACGGTTATGATATATTATTGAAACTGATGGAAAAAAGAGCGGGGCTTTGCCGTAGCAGCCCGGATTACATTATGCTTACACTTTTAGAGCAGAAACTAATACTGAACCGTTATGGAGGTGATTCTATAGATCTGACCTCATTAATGAACAACCAACCTCTGTCCAGGATGCTCCCTCTGTTTTCCATCAAGTCCGCTTCACTGTTTGAAGTTCTGAGAATATGGATGATTTTGTATGATGCAAAGAATGCGAGGACTCTTTTCAGTCTTTCCAGAGTTCTGTTGAGGTCGCATTTCTGAAGAGCTCTCCATCGATCAACTTTTTTATGAGGATCTCCGAGTCTCCAAAAATCTGGATATCCTTGACTCCTTTTTCTCTGGCGATTTGGCAGGCTTTGAGAAGGCTGAGCAGTTCAGCTTGGTTGTTAGTCTTCACACCGAGGCCCCAGAAGAAAGAGTCTTTGGATCGCCCTTCAGGAGAGTAGATGATGCCACCAGCGCCCGAGGGGCCGGGGTTTCCTTTAGAAGCCCCGTCAAAGAATATTGAATACAGATTTTGAGCTCTCCACCAAGCCTGAAAAGATTCATCTGCGTCTCTCTTCTTCCAGGCAGGGAGCTCTAGCTTGGGGGAAGGGAGGATATTCCTGAGTTGCAGATCAAACTTACCAATCCATCGTTTTTCTATCTGCTAGAGAAAAGGATCCTCTTTAACATACTGATGCTGCACTGATTCGATCAACAGAGATCTGGCCTTAGCTGCTACTTGCAGGGGCGATAGATGGTGATCCGTGAATACCTTCTGATTGCAGGCCAACCAGATCTTCCAACAGACGAATTTGGGCAGCGCGTTCCAGATTTTATGCCAGATCGACTTCTGAGGGATGTGCCGAGGGTAGCGGTGATTCCATTCAGCGAAGAGGTCTGGTATTGAGATCTGGGCAGGGGAGGATATGTGAAGGTCTTGGAGCGAAAATACCCAGACATCCTTTGCAAACTGACAGTCAATGAAAAGGTGTTGAGATGTCTCAGCGTTGCATCTGCAAAGGGCGCACCAGTGAGGGCCAGCGAAGCTTCTTTTGCTTAGATTGTCACCTGTTAGTATCTTATTGTGAATCAGAGTCCAGGCAAAAAAATTGACTTTCGGGAGAGCTACAGGATCCCAAATGCTCTTCCACAACGTCGGGCTATGGTTGCAGTTCCCCGTTGTCTGATAAGCTTTATATCCTTCCGCAGCTGTGTATTCGCCAGAGCGTCCCCAACCCCAACGGTCTTGCATCGATCTATGGATCGGGGTGGGTAATAGTTGTACATTATGTAGATCAAAATATTGTTCCATCTATAGTATCCAATTTACCGGATCTTTGCCATCAAACTTCGTCATATTGAGTTTTCTTGATTTTGGGAGCTGGATCTTGAAATAACTGTAACTCTGTAATTTTGGATCTCCAAGGTATAACATTACGACCTGCAATAGCCCTTTGCATCCTCTTTCTAATGCCACTAGTGAGATCAAAATTGGATTCTCCAAGAAAGGGTTATGCCCAATCTCCCAAGATGACCTGCTTATATACTTTTTCAGTAGAGAGAACTTGTACAAAGTGCCTCGTTTTATTGTTTCAACCCTGAAACCAATACACCAACAATTAGAGTCCGTCCTATTTTTGTAGCTTCTGATGCAATTTTAGTCTGATGCTTAGGGAAAAAGTTATGGTGATTTTCGCTAGGTCACTTGTTTGGGATGCAAGTCGTGAGCCTACTCAAACCCTAAAGTTCATGGATTGTATATCCTAAACTATAGCAAAACAAGATCTAAAATTTGGGCTTCAGCTTCATCATCATTTTTTCTCTAATGGGTTTTAACTTTAGAATCTGAACCTTCGTAGAGAAAAAATATAGCGAAACTTCCATAATGTCCTCTTTGAGATGGAATTCTAGAGCTTGGAAAAACACTAACTTCCTAAGATCATATCTCCAAAAATATAGCGAGACAAGATTGGAAATTTAGACCCAAGGTCTAGAATGATTTTGTCTCAAATGGGTTTTTTTCTTTTAGCTTCTGGAGCATCATAGAAAATTATGTATGGTGAAAATTCCACAATGACCTGTTTGGAGTAGTGAAACCCTAGAATTCAAAGCTCTAATATCAAATATTATGAAATTAGCTCACAAAAAGATATAAAAGATAGATCAACACCTTAGAAATCAGCCTCTTCAAGGGGAACCTACTTTGAATTACATAAATGAAAAATTCTTTGATCGTATAAATGAGAAGACCTCCTTTCTATATATAAGACTCTATGGGGTCATAATGTAATTAGAGCCGACATAACAATAATAATGTAAGGGCATGAAAATAATAATAGTGGGATTCTATGGGGCACAATCATAGAAATATGGGGACTACATGGGCACAAGAATATAATAATGGGGCTACACTAATAACAATAAGGGGTTACACTAGTAGTATAGGGACATGTGCTATACAACAACCCTCCCCATTTCAAAATTTTCCATATAAAAGTTTAATAAGAAATGGGTCCCCTTTAATAAATAAAACCAATAAAACATTTGAAAATGATAGCTTTTTTTGCTTTTAGGATAAGTCAAATAAGAATCAAAATTTGAAAATCTATTTAACCCATGAAAGATCCATTGATAAGGTCCGATCCGATTGAAAATTATAACATAAACCTTATCATAAAGGACTATGTCACATCACGCACATCCTTTGTTTGAATGGTAGACTTAAGAGATTCCATTGACTTTCATCGATATGATAACACTATTGGAAAGGGCATATCACTAATTATCAAGGAACCATTTTAATTGTTCATATAAGTCCTCCGATGTGATAAATCAATCGCAATCAGCGATCGTTGAAGGCAAGAAACACATATCAAATGCCATTTGAAGTCCTCTAATGCAATAAGCCGATTCCAATCATGCATCGCTTGAATCATGAAATACATATCATAAGCCCCTTTGAAATAGTCCGATGTGATTCATTATTGAAAAGCATGCTTTTCAATAAAAGTGAAATGTCATTCATTACGAAGAATTGTGGGTTAAATTTATAAATCAATTACAAAGAGAAAAACAAATGATTTATCAATTTTAAAAGCCATCTCACCTCCCCATGCTAGCTCATCATTAATCACAATCGCAAATATGCAAAGGAAACTTTTAAATCATAACGCTTGTACCTCTTGATCTACGATATGCGATTATCGCTAATTGCCGATTGGGAAGTCACAATATTAATTTCAAAGGACTGTTATAAATTTGTGATGCAACATGTTATTACGGCATTAAAGTATCACGTCGGAAGTTACGGGAAATCATTAAGAGAGCAGTTATGGTTGAATACTTCAAGGATTTCATCCATGATAGCTTAATATATTAAAATCCTTATCACCCATTTCGCTTAATTGTTGTTAGTCTTGTATGTTGTGTATTAGCTTTGAACAAGTTTTGCCACTATTACATCATTTTGTTTCATTTTGCAGAGCGAATCCGACAACATCAGTTTAGAAAAAATGTCTAAGAGAGCTAAGCTGGCACTAATAGCTGATACTACTTGTGCAGGCCTCGGCAAGACTTCATGGGAGGGTATATATAATTTACTCGAGGCCGAGGATCCAAGTGAAGTTGAAGAAGAAGGAGAAAAAACTGGTTCAACTGATAAATCAGATCGTACTCTTAAGAATTTGGCAAGCTCCTTCCTCCACAAAATAGTGACCTGCGCTAAAATGTTACCCTACAATGACCTGGTTAGGTGGGTAATTGAAAGTATCAAAATAACTAATAGAGAATTCTTTAATGCTGGTGGAAGGATGTTCGGGTCATTTAGGGCGGAAAATGTCAAGAAGATGTATCATTTGCCGAAACCACAGAAGCATTACAAAAAGGAATTTTTAGAACTTTCAACAAAGAGAATGATGTGGAGTCCAACCCTATCAAGAAATGGAGGCATTTACCAAACAAACACAAGCATGAATCTTTGGGTATGTACTCTGGAGACTCCTTAGCATCTCCTTATTTCTATGTTGGCACCATGATATGTAGACTCTTTCGAGTCTCTGATTCAGGTAGGTTTTCTATAGAAATTGTGCCCTTAATGGAAGCAGCAATTGACTCTTATATCATGGACTGGGCAACCATTTTATGTGATAAAATGGCCAACCAAATCATTTATTATAGAAGAAACTGGTTTGTTACTACTCGGATAATTCATCCATTTTATATGAGCACCTACATCATGGATACAATCTGTTTCAATTCTGATTACCCCATTTTAGGATGGAAATGGACTCCATAAGACCCAACTCCCATTCATATCTATCATAAGTATTTGTGGAAGGCCCATTATAGAAATCATATTTATAGAATCTGTCATGGTTTTGTCTTGCCCGTTTATTATGCTATATTCAACAAACCTGCTCCTCAGTTGTCTGATGAAGCCAGTGTCGACCTAACATAAGTTGGTAGTTAGTTTGATGAAGAAACATTCACCTACATTAGACTTTTTGGTAGCACTACAGATCCACATGTCCTCCCCTTATACATTCTTCATAAACTATTAGCCAGAGAAATAGCTTATCAGATAACAGAAACAGGGATGCCCAGGAACCTTAAGGAGTCCAAAAAGAAAATGTGGCCTTCATTCCCCCTCCAGTGTCCTACTTACACACTGCATGAATTCAAACATGTAGAGAAAGAAGCAGAGAAAAACAAAAATGTTAAAGTTAGCAGTAATTCCAAAGAGGCAGTATGATCCAAAAGCAGTGGCCTACAACTTCACCTCTCATGTGAAACCTGCCAAGTTTGAACATGAGAAGGATGATTATGATGATTTGTTCACTTCAGCTGAGTTGATTTCTCACGTAAAACATCAAGCAAAAATCAGATTGGGAGCAGAGGGATTAGAGAGATTTATTAAGTTAAGAACACAAAGGCTGCAAATGTTACCTCTGGACTTATTAAATATTACCTCTATGGTGAAACATGAAGGCTACAGTCAAGAAAATATTACTGAGAAGACTTCTTAAAAGGAGAAGACTCCTGAAAGGGAGAAGAGCCCTGTAAGGTTGAAAAGTCCTAAGGAGGAGTGAAGAAATGAAGGAACCAGTGAGCTCCTTCATACCGATGTAAATATTGATTCCAGCTTACTCTAGGAATGGGAGCAGTTCAATCAAATGATCAAGAACCAAAATGACTCCCAAAATCTCACTACACTAAAATCGCCCAGAGCACAAGAGCCTAGAGTTATTAATGTTCCAATTGAAGGGGCAATCAGCACACCCAACTTTCAGCAGGATATTGAGATAATTCCTGAAAATCCTACAGAGGATATTGTACTAAAAATAGAAGAAATACCACCCCTAGATGTATTGTACAGTCGAAAGCATAGGGTTTCGGTTAAAAAATAGAGAAAAAAGAGGAAAATTGATCAAGGACCTCTTTCAAATCCTCATGCTGAAATGATGAATGTGGTATGGAAAAACTCAGAAGTTAATCCTTCTGAGGATTAAACCAAATTATCTCAGTATGCAAGGGCTTATACAGCTGCAACAATGGACAAATCTTTAGAAGTCATCCAACTAAACAGGGAAAATGATCAGAGGATCATTCAACTCGAAGAGCAATCAGCAGGAGAACAACAAAGGATTAGTTACCTTGAACAATAGCTAGCAGAGCAGAGACAACAAAATGAGAAACTAAAAGAATAGTTGAATCTAGAGAAGAAAAATATTGATAAGAAGGCTCTCCAAAAGCAATAGAATTTGTCTCAAGAACTAGCCAGGTTTTAGATGGAAATTTAGCAGGAAAAGAAGGCTAAAGAAGATCAAATTGCACAACTGCAGTTACAAATAGAAAAGTTCAATGGTTATCCACAAGTTAGTGAATTCAGGAAAGAAGACTTGGAAGTAACCAAAGCCTTATCCCGATAGTTAAACATCCTTTTCCATAATATATCATTGGTTGACCCATTGTGCGCTATCTTTGCATCGCTGATTGAAAAGGCAGTTGACATTAGACTGGAATTTTAAAAAGCAGATTGAAAGATAACTAATTTTCTCTCTTCCAAAATTCAGAAGAAGGTATGGCTGTCAATTTACCAAAAATACAAGAATCGCACAAGGAAACCTTGTTTTCAGAATGGGAGTCAGTTAATAAAAGCTGAAAGAGTGACTTCTAGAGCCAAGGATACAATGAACAGTGTAATAGAGTTAGTAAAAGATAGCTTATATATGGCTAAATTGATCTCCGATTGCTCTCCAGGTAAACTACAAAAGCACTAGAAGAAAAATGGAGATAAGATATGGCAAGCAGGAAAGAACAAATGAGTAAAGTGCAAAGCTTGACATGGGATGCATTATGGCTTTTCCTAGTCAAGCCGTAGAGTCAATAGATGGCCATGAAATGCCTCTCTGACACAATCAATCTCATGATTCCCGAACTCTCTGATGCTACATATACATCCCAACTACATTCCAAGATGAGTCACCCTCCAGAGATTCAGCCAATGCTCTCAATTTGTTAGCCGTAGGCGCAAGAGAGGAAATAGATTCAATGAATCAGTTCAAAGGCTATCGAACTGTTGTTTTCATGAATCAAATACCAGATTTTCATGTTTGCAGTTTTAACAGCTCATAGCGATTTTTATTGATAGTTAGTTTTTATTCTGATTATTTAAACCCTTTCATGTCTTTTAAGAAAGGGTCCTCAGTTTGTATAAGATTTGACTTAAGAAGTTGGACTTCTCTACTTCTAAATATTTTTTTATCAGTAATGGATCAAGGTTCGGTATTTTTGTCAAAAGAATCTTTTTCAAGACTTGCACTTTTGTTTTTCCTGGAAGACTTTCTCAAATAAGAAAGTCGAATCAGAGTGTTGTTTACATCAAAAGGATTCAAATGCATGCGGTATTCCTATCATTGTTTCTATCTTATTTCCTTATGTGAATAAACATTTTTTTTTTAATTTGCTATTGATGATATATATGCATGTGTTTTTACACAATTCTTTAGCATATCATTTCTCAAGGTTTTAGAATTGTTATCATTTGAATATATATGTCAGCGATATACATTACGATGAATGCAATATTCTTTTATTATTGCTTCATTTAATTTTTTAAACGAAGTAATAATTATATGAATACATCTTTCTATTCACAAATAAGCCATCTATATGATTATTCGTCTATTACAAATAATTAGAAATCACATTGTTAACAGGATACTCGAGTTATATAGTTATATTTGTATATTTTGAGTTATAAGTTGAAACATCTATCCATCTCCATTATACAAAACAATCATCCATGAAACCAATTGTTAAGGGAAACTAGTCCCATAATATCCAGTTGGAGCCACCACACCAAACAGAAAAGGTGTTGCACTAAGGTCTAGACCAGGTGGTTATCCCTGATGTTGATGCAGTGATTATAGAGGCATCAATAGGACCTAACAGTCGTTGATTTCCTTCCATTTCATCTTGATCTCCTTCTCTATGAATAGTGTAGTGTCTTCATAGATGGAAAAATCATGGACACTTGCTCAACTGCATCTCCAGTTGCACTCTCAATGGTGCCCTTTGATCCTTCTCTCTTGGCAGCCATTGTACCTATATTTCTAAGAGACTGATCAACACTTTTGATACCTGGAGACAAATCAACACTCATGGAAAGTATAATATAAGTTGAAAACCAAAAGCAACTTGAGGACTGACATGAAACATACCATGAGGTTGGGAGGCTCACTGCCAAAACAAAGTAGAGCACAGTTCAAAATGTCAATGGGCTAAATGACTACTGAAACCACTCAGATCATTGTCTAGCTTAGCCTACTAAGGAATGAAACTACATAATGTGCATTTTCATTAAGTAATGAATATAATTCAACAAATGCATATGCACAATTATAGGGTCCAGTAGGGAATTACCTCTCAGAATTGTGCAAAGATCCTTGGAAGCCATTGTTGGGAAAAATTTGTCCAATCTTTTAGGGGAAGGCAAAGCCTTTAATCTGATAAATGCAATGTGTAAGTTGGGTAAGGAAAGGTCTGGGCCAAGCGAGCCCAGACCTGCCAACGGGTGCCTGAAAACATAAAAAGGCTCAATGCATGTGTGAAGATGAGTGTAAACCAGAGTGAATGATCATACATGAACAGAGTTAGCATGGGATTCAAAAAATGGGAAAACAGGTAAGTGTATGATGCAGGTCGTCGCAACCTAACGACTTTTGCATCTAACCTATGGCTGCTAAAAATGGATCCCTAAAATCTACAGATTATTTTTTATTTTTTTGTTTTTCCTTTTTGGAGAAAACCAACCCATGCACGAAAATCAAGTTTGGTCAGTCCTAGAGGGAGTTGATTAACTTGAGAACACATGCAATGGACTGCAAGCCTTGGAGTGACTTCTGCGCAATTTCTGGACTGAACCCTTGGCTATGAGAGATAACTGTACAAGTTTTTATAGAAAGCCCATTGATGGGCTACTCTGTGCAATTTCCAGAAGGAAGGATGCCTCCTTTATCTACACATTTTTGGAGACCAGAAGGCTGCCTAGATGGTCTATGCAATTCTAGAGAGGTAGGTTTGTTACCCTCATTTTCTGTGCAATTTTCTAGGTGAGCATAGAAACTATAAAATGACAAAGTTTTGAAATTCCAGCTTGTAGGTGGAAGGAAAAAAGGTTGGAAAACACAAGTTGATAAGCCAGTGAAACTCAACTGAAGCATAAGTACTTGTGAATGCAAAACATGTTGCTAATGATGGTTGGTAGGGAGACGCCAAAACGAAGCTAAGGCAAAAATTTAGATTGTTGTTGGAGCTGCTACAACAGAAGTGTAAAAGAGTCTATTTGTGTGGAAGGAAGAGCGAGTTGTGTATATGAAAAGGCTGAGGGAAAGATCACAATATAAGTAGGTGATTTAATGTGCACCTATGAGCTAAGGCGAGATCTTGTGACATATATTTGTTGGAGCATAGCTGAGAAAGAGCTTCCGTCGAGAAAGATCCTCTTCCATACTAATTGAGTGTTAATCTGAGTGTATCATATTGGATTGATACATTGGCTTTTAGTGATCTATTATGGAGCTCACCTTGATTGAAATTTGGGATTCGACACTGAGGTAGGGAGCCATGTAGTGAAAAATTGGACACCACCTCTTGATTCATTTAGAATACCTTCGACCAACACTAGCCCATTGACACAAAGAACATTATTGAGAAAGGTTTGCATGTGAAGCGGTGATTTTCCTTAGTTGAGTGTTGTGTATAGGTTTTGTGTGAAGAAATACACCATTTGAATTTGATTGTTTCTGGTTCAAATTTTGTTTTGTGAGTATGTTGGATAGTGGCAGAATCATCAGAGTAAGTATGTTGGTTGTTGAAGTTGTTATGTATTAGAGGCGTAGATCGGTGACGTTGTTGGAATCTGTTAGAGCACAAAGCCTTTGTTGGTGAACACGATATGAATGAAATTGATGTCACAATGTTATAAAATAGAATCAAATTTGATTGGGGTGATATGAACTATGTCGAACTGGTGAAAGACTATTATAGCTACATGACGAAGTGAGAATTGAGCCACCTGGAGAGCTGATTGGTAAGGAGTAAAGTTGTCTGATCTGAGAGTAATGTAGTAAAGCTATTAGAGAAGTTGGAAGAGATGTTTGATTGTAGAGTGATTTTTGTTTGGATGAGTTGTGTTGATATATATTGATGAGCCTTCAATTATTCACATTACTAGGCATCCAATAATTAGAGGATGATAAATCACTATGAGAGATTGATTTTGTTGTGTGATTGAAGTGGTTGGAGAGCATTTTCCTAGATAAAGAAGTGTTTGAGAATTGTTGAAGTGTGGATGATTTGGTGACCCATCTATCTTGTTCTAGACAATATTAAGAAAAGCATTTGTAGTAGCTATTGGAGCACATTGTAGACCTGCTAGAATCTACAATTTCAATTTATTGGAAAAACATTGTGTATAAGCTATCATAGCGTAGAATAAGTGTGCATTCAAAATATTTCCATCAAATTAGTAGAGTCATGGATGGAGAGCTTGACAGTGTTTGAAACTATAATCAATGAAGGGGTGACCAATGTGTTTGGTTAAGGAGCAGTCGGTGTGTGTGTGCCGGGGTGAATTTGTTTTAGGCTTACATCCAGCTTCAGACATAATTTTCTATTGGGAGGTCATTCTTCTTGTTTCCTGCAGATATTTTTCAATGGAGAGACAAGACCTTCTTAGTTGGTGTGTGAAGGGCCTACATGTGTGATCGAGTGGATCGAAGGAGATACCAGAGACAGCTGGATTGTGGTGACTATGTTACGGGTGGTATGTTTAGTTAATTTATTTCCAACTCCGGTTCTGATTCTAGCTGTTAAAACTCTATCAGTTGGGGTGAGTACATTCAATACTTTTTTTGGAGGTTGTGTGGTGATAGTTTTTTCTGTCATCGGATATTTTTTGGTAAGCTTGAGTCTGTGTAGAGGGCCTTCTTTCTATGCCTATGGGGAAGTCTAAGAAGTTTGATGTGTGTAGATATTGGCATGCAAGAAGAAGCAATAAAACTTGAGGAAATTAGAAACATTAAGGAACCTACAACAACGTTGAATACAAAGAATGTTAGTGTGCCATCAATATAAAGAAAGAGTATATTAAGAGATCAAGTGTTCCACCGTTGGCATAGAAAATCTAAAAAAGAGGAGAAGCTCCGCCACTATCTTATGGCTAGAAAGGTAAAGATGAAACTTCACCAGCAAATGAACAATCATGGACCATTTAGCAAGAAGGAAAAAATGAAAGCTTAGTTATCAAGTTCTTTTTTGTACCATTGTAAGCCTAGCTGAGACAAAGAACAATAGGAATATGGTCTTCATGTTATGCTTTGATCCATTTATCCATTCAGAGGGGAACTTGGAATAATCTAGAAATGTAGAATTCTCCAAATTATTCTATTATTAGATATTTTTTGTGATATGTTGTTATCAGTTAGATTGGATCTTATTCTTATGAAATTCATCTACTTCACCAAGAAATGAACAATCATGGACCATTTAGGAACAAGGAAAAAATGAAAGCTTAGTTATAAAGTTTTTTTTTGTACCATTGTAAGCCTAGCTGAGACAAAGAACAATAGGCATATGGTCTTCATGTTATGCTTTGATCCATTTATCCATTAAGAGGGGAACCTGGAATAATCCAGAAATGTAGAATTCTCCATATTATTCTATTATTAGATATTTTTTTGTGATATGTTGTTATTAGTTAGATTGGATCTTATTCTTATGAAATTGATTCAATTGCTCAACAAATTTCAAGTTTTATTTATGTATGAATGATTTGGTGAATGATAGAAGTGTCCTGAGTAGGCACTCTTCAGGTTGAGCTAGGCTCACCCGAGAGTTGCTCATTTCTTCCATATTTTGTCTCTCCTACATTTTATTTCTTATGATGTTCCATCACAGTGAGGAAACGAGCTTTATTTTCATATAGAAAAACATTGCAGAGAACATTCCAACATGTATCCATTATATGAACATTCATTTGGAATAATTCCCATATTATAATAGATCAAGTTACGAAATTTGGCTACTCCGTTTGTGGAAGAATATCTTTTTGGTACGACACTAAGAATGAGTTATTAGACATAGTGTCACAATTGCATGAAATCAATTTTCTCTCGTGTTTCGTGTGTTGATCCAAAGGAATAAACCCTTGATGATTTGTCCCAATCTTCTTAATATTAGGTTTGTGCTTGAATATTAATATAATAAAGTTTTATAAATTCAAGTTTATAGATTAATTTAATAATAACAAAGGTTTACATTTGCACTTCCAATTCCCCATCTTTCAAATATCTAAATTTTTTAACTCTTTATTTGAAATTTCACCTTGTAAAGGAAAGATAGAGGTCTCCATTATAAAATATCACCCAACAACAACAAAATTAAGATTTAATGTTCATTTAAATTTCACCATATCGGATTTTTCTTCATTTATGTTGCACTTAAATATGTTATCCACTTACGAATCCTACGACTTTCCTTTGCAACATCTAGTGTAGTTGCTAGTAGAGACTTATAGAATATGAAGATGTATTGATTTGAGGATTCCCTCCAAAGCTAGAAATTACTATAAGATTATCATAGAAAGTAAAATGCAATATATTAATATTAAATTTAATTTAATCTTAATAACTAGTAGTACAAATTTATAATAGCATTGCCTATATCTATGTACATTACATTTTTCATAATTAGAAACTTGTTTACTCCAAAAAAAAATTAATAACAATAATAATAAATATCATGAGATAATCATGCTTTATTTGAAATATCTAAATGTAAAACCATTCTACAATACATCTATAATCTTTTAATTTGAAATTTCAACAAATAGTTACTTTACAATTAAAGGGAAAAAGTTATTATGTATTACTTGATATATCTACTTTTATAATTTTAATGACACTAAATTAATAATTACTTTATATTATTATTTCATTGAGTTGAATGGGATTTTTAATTCTATCTATGTTCAACTTAGAGTTGATACAAATCTTTTAAAAAATATTCTAAATAAAATATGTGCACATTATGCTAGTAAGGACAATCACATTGTGCTAGTTTACTTCGTGGTTAATATTACAATTCAACATGAAAAAAGATGTGGTAAAAGTATTTCACTTTCACTCTTGAAATTATAAATAGAATATTTAAATGCCTATATTAGATAATATAATTTTATTACTTTAAATTGATAAAGTAAATAAAAAAAACAATTTAGATATGTGTGTTGTCCTTACTAAAATATTTCAATAATAAAGATAAAATAATATATTTATTTTAATAGTAGAGAAATATGAAATTCATTCAATTTTTAATTTTAAAAATAGTAATAATAATAATAAAGTATTTAAACTTATAATTTAAACAAAAAAAATTAGGCATGAGAATTAAAACCACTATAGATTTATCTAAATGATAAATTTATTGTGATGTCCCTCGTGAATGTGAATATTTTTTTTACTGCAAGTTAAAACAAACTAGAATTGATTTAAACTTATGTAATTAGAAATTTTTTTTTTATTTGTTAAAAGAAATTTAGTGCTGGAAATTTGGCAAGCAAATAAATTGATATAATCTCATGAGAAGATATTTGTCAAAAGGGTGATGGAAGAAGTTCTCTAGAAACAGTTACGCTGGATAGTTACCCAACCGTAACTACTCCTATGAAAGATTTATCCCATAAGATCAAGAAGATGGGCGACATCTACGATCAGAGGAAGGAGGGGAGTGGAAGAATACCCGACGAAAGGAAATAGAGAAGTGTGTTGTAAAGATAGACAGATAAAGCAGTAGTTAAGTCTGGTCATGACCAAATATTTGCTATTGTTTAAGACTGAGATTCTTGAAGAAAATACCCAGGAATGGGTAGCATGGGGGGAGACTGAGGGCACTGGTCATGGCCAGATACCTGCTACTATTCAAGACTGAGATTCTTGAAGAAAATACCTAGGAATTGGTAGCACAGGGGAGGACATAGGGCGTTGTATCGCAATTCTCAATGTTGGGAGGAAAATTGAATTAAAGATTTATAAACGGTTCACCTAGCCAGATAAGTCTAATCTGAAGATACTTTGTTTAGTTGTTATCAGAATTACTATGTCTTAATGATAGAATCGATATGCTAAATTTTAATCTAGATAAGTATATGAATAGTAGCTATAGATGATATTAACACTCTGCATGCATATGCTATAATTTTTCAATTCAGAATCCTGTAATAACGAGCTAGAACATGGAACTAAGGAGATAAATCTAAAATAATAAACTGGAAGGAAATGAAATATTAATCAAATAGCATTATAATTGTTAAGGCATGAATCATGTAGTAAAATAAAAAACCCTGACAGAGAACCTATACATAGTTCAAAGTAGTGTCTATATATTTTATATGAATCGCAACCAATAAATAGATAAATATCTTCGCTCCATTAACTCTGCAGAACCATTAGCATTATCAAGATAAGAGCACAATACTACTTTAGATCAAGAGAAGTCCCAAAGTTGGGATATTTGATAATTGATCTTTGAATTTATTACAAGAGTATGGAAACATGCATTATCAGTAATAACTGTAAGTAATATAAATACAATGTTACTTTTAGATATGGAAGGGAAAGCTAAAACCTTTTGAACTTTTAGAAAATGAAATAATTAATTAAACATGTATCTTAACCATAGAATGTGAAAGGCGGCTCTTAAAATTGTTCTAGTGCAAGCAATGAGTAAACAAAAGAGGCTTACAGGACCTCCATGAGGCTTTCATGAAATAATGAGTAAATTACAATAACTGAAGGTAGAAATCATTCTTCAAAAATTAAAGTTCAGAAGGAAAATATACAACCGTTCAATGTAACTGAGACCTCGGGTCTAACAGACTTAATCATGCAAGTGACTTAATTAAAATAGTAAACCATAAGTTTAAAAAGAGCAGTTACAATATTATGAAAGAAAACAGAGACCTTTGGTTCAACTTCTAACCAAATAAGAACATCATCTCAAGAAGCTAGAGACTTAGAGTCTCTTTAAGAAAAATAAATGAATAATGTTCATGACCTAGATAAAGACCCTGAATCGAAACTAGGACAAGTATCACAGCTCTACTATCATAAACTGCGAGACATAATTTTCATACAACAGTGGCCAAAACTTGAGAAAATGTTATTTCATCATTTTATTAAGAAATTACAATGTCAATGCTCATACCAGATGAAGGCCTTTAGGATATTTCGAAGAGTCGAAAACCAGAGCAAGGTCACCCGAGACTGAACCTCCAAACCCTGTCAACATGACCTATTTAGAAACACTATCATTCGAAAATGGAAAGGCAGCTATACAAATGAATACAAACCTTAAGAATTAATTACTTAACCGATGTTTCACAGAACTCCTCCGACATCCCTCTAGCAATTCCCATAACCATAGAAGAATAATGTTGTCAAGTAAAAGGCATTTAAAACATGGGAGGCCTCACCAGAAAAACGATGCAAAAAAGCTAACGGAGAATAAGGTTTAGTGTTTACTCACAAGAAGAAAAACCCTTTGCACGAGAACTGGAGCCGAACCCCTCCACTGGAATAATGCAACAGTAAAGACCCTTCCGAAGCCCGACCAAGCATAAATTCACCAACAACAACCTCCATGGTCTGATGCATAGCATCGAGGAGAGCCCTTGATGGGGCATAATCATCTAAGCAGCAAGGAGACAACTGTCCACTACGGAGAAGCCTCCAGAGAAAGCCACATCCTTTTCCTGGCAAGTGGCCATCCCTCATTAAAAGTCCAATGTAAGGATTGGTACCAACTCGCAGCAGAATAGCCCATAATTATTTAATGGTAATACATCAAATGTAATGTGTAGAACCTTATGTAAGGTTTAGGATGCGGTGATTATGCCATTGACGGTATTGGGTTAATTATGAAACTATAAAAGTCATGAACCCTTTTATTGGTTGTACTATGGTTGCACATAAATCCACTTGTGTAATTTCAATAAAAACCTATATAGCATTATCTGTTATATATGTTTTCTTTTTGTAATTGGACGATTTGATATATTGTAAAATTAAAAACAATTTTTTTACATGGATATGTTACATATGGTATCAGAGCACTCAGGTTGCTAAATAGAGACCTCTAGACAAGAAATAACAAATTTTGTGATATGTAAGTAGGAAGTAGGAATAGTCAGTATGAGAAGGACAGGGAACATACCATCTAGATTTGCAATGGGGTTTGGAGCACCACCATTTTAGGAGGGAAATCCTGAAGTATGGGTACAGTTGGGCGAGGAGCCATGGGACACTGGCACAGACATTAGGGTGACAGTGCAAGAGTTAAAGGATGAAATGACCCGTTTACGGGCAGATAACAAAAGACTAATGTAGGAACAACAAAATATTATGAAGAGTTTATCTGATAGACAAAATAATCAGCCAATAGTTCCCAGCCCTAAACATAGAAATATATCAGGGTAACAAGAATTTCAGTTACAAGATGTGGAAACTAGAGGTGGTGATGAAAATTCTAAAGAAGGGCCTGATAATGTGTCCAATCACCGAACACAGAAGAGGCAAAAAGTGGCACTTTAGGGGGAGTTTCAAAAGATAAAGCCCCCTCTTTTCGATTGAAAGCAAGAAGAAGTGGCAGAAGCGTGGCTCGTAAATATGAATAGATATTTCTTGTTGTATGAATATGACCAGAACCTGAAGGCTTATTTACCTATTTTAAAGTTACAAGGAAAGGCCACACTATGGCGGGAGGAAGTAAAGATTGTTCCTAACATAAAGATATATTTTTAAGTAAAGTACCCAACAAAAAGATTTTATGATGAAAAACCTAAAGAGTTTCGTGATCTCTAGCTAGGACAAATATCCATGGATGAATTCATATCAAAGTTCACGTTGTTGCTTCGATATGTGCCTTACATACATGAAGAAAAATCAAAGGTGCAACGATTTATCAACAACTTACCTCTATTTATGAAAGAACGACTAGAATTTGACAAACCAAAGAACATGGATGAAATAATCTGCAAGGCACAGATTTCCTATTAGCAAAATAGACCAAAAGGAGACATGAGCAAGGAATGGAATGAAAAAAAGATAAATAATTTTTTCCCGCTCACAAAGGAAATAAAGGCTCAGGTAGAAAAGGATCTTACAAGGGACAAACCAACAAGAATTTCAATAAAAATCAACACAGATTTAAGATACCAGTCGAAGCAAAGAACTAATGAGCAATTGGGCAGAATTGAAGCTGAGTTGGCTACAAGGTCGCCTGTACAATGTTGGGGATGCGGAGGCACGCACTATGTCAAGAAATGCCCACAATGAAAGGAAACTAACCAGATCTCTTAGTTACAAGAAGGCTCCACAATGGGCGAGATAGAAAGGAGTTTCCCCAAAATTAACGCAGCCCTCGAAGATCACCAAACAGAAGTTTAGCCAAAAATGGTTGAATTTGAAAGTAAATTATTTTACCAAAGTGTATCTATTTTGATTGACCCCGGGGCTACCTTAAGTTACATTAGCCCCAAGATTGTGGAACAATGTAAATTACAATTAGTAAAGTTTAAAAATCTATGGTTAGTCTCATTAGCCACAAGGGCTAAAATAAGAGTTTTGGCCAAGGTAAGTAATTTCGGAGTAGAGCTAGATGACTAGTCCATCATGGAAGATTTGAATGTACTAACATGAGGATCATATGACATCCTTATTGGTATGGACTCCCTGGAAAAGCATTGGTCCCTTGTTAACTACAAAACCAAAACCATTAATTTTCGAGATGATAAGGGGGAAAGATAAGAAATGCAGGGCATTCAGAAGCCTCTACAAGTAAGACGTGTAACAGCTTCCCAATTAGCAAAATGCATCAGGAAAGGCTACCAAATTTTTCCTATATAAGTAGGTTATGTTGACCCTAAGGAGAAATCTGTTGCTTTAGAGGATATACCAGTGATACAAAACTTTCATGATGTTTTCCCTAAAGAAATTCCAAGTTTACCCCCAAAAAGAGACATAGATTTTACCATTGAGCTAATTCCGGGAGCTGCCCTAGTCTCTCGAGCTACTTGTCATATGAGTATACCTAAATTGACAGAATGGAAAATGTAGCTGCAAGAGCTGCTAGATAAGAATTATATACGACCCAGTGTGTCCCCTCGGGGAGCTCTAATATTATTTTTTAAGTAAAAAGATGGAACATTGCAAATGCGCATGGATTATCATCAGTTAAACAAACTGACCATTAAAAATAAATATCCTTTACCCCATATAGATGAATTATTTGATCAGGTCAAGGGGGCAACCATTTTCACCAAGATTGACCTCCGATTAAGTTATCAATAGATCGAGATAAAGGAGGAAGGTATAGCAAAAACAAAATTCATAACTTGTTATGCACATTATGAGTTCGTGGTGCTACCTTTTGGTTTGACTAATGCCCCAACCACCTTCATGTGTCTCCTGAACAACATATTCCATCTATACTTGGATAAGTTTGTATTGATGTTCATTGATGACATCTTGATCTACTCACAGGGTGTGGAAGAACATAAGGAACATCTCCGCATTATCCTTCAAGTCCTAAGAGAACACCAGTTCTACACTAAATAAAAAAATTGTGACTTTTTCAAAGAACAAATCCAGTACTTGGGACATATTATCACCAAGGAGGGAATCACGGTAGATCCATAGAAAGTAAAAACCATTATGGAGTGGCTAGTACCGAAGCATGTGGTGGAAATAAGATCATTAATGGGCTTAGCTGGATATTATAGGTGATTTGTGGAAGGTTTTTCTAGGGTAGCATACCCTATTACCTCTCTACAAAAGAAAGGAAGATCCTTTAGGTGGACCCCTGACTGTCAAAGGAGTTTTGACCAGCTTAAGCATCTACTCACCACTACCCCAATTTTGAGTATTGCTAATCCTAGTAAGGAATATTTAGTGTGTACGGATTCTAGCAAGGAGGGGGTAGGTGGTGTACTAACACAAGAGGGTAGAGCTATAGCCTATGAGTCAAGAAATATCTGGGAATACGAGCAAAAGTATTATGTGTATGACTTGGAGTTAACAGCAATAATCCATGCCTTGAAAATGTCGGGACACTACTTGTTGGGCAAGAAATTTATGCTTTTAACAGATCATCACAGCATGAAAAGCTATTTCAAACAACCCACATTAAATGCTAGGAAAGATTGTTGGGTTGACTTCCTACGTGAACTTGATTTTGAAATTAGGCACTTGAAGTGAGAAGAAAATCGGGTTGTAGTTTCTCTAAGCCATAAGGTAAA